>NQII01005565.1:159316-186816 GCA_002778355.1 Clitarchus hookeri
CTGGGTCTGCTTTGTCTGGCTGGCTGGGTCTGGTCTGGTTTTGCTCTGGCTGGCTGGGTCTGCTTTGGCTGGCTAGGTGGGTCTGCTCTGGCTGGCTTGTTCTGCTCTGGCTGGCTGGGTTTGCTCTGTCTGGCTGGTTCTTCTCTGGCTGGCTGGGTCTGGTCTGGCTGTCTGGTTCTGCTCTGGCTGGCTAGCTGGAAATAAAATGTATTATTTAACCTAGGGATGCTTTCTTATCCCGCTTATTTTCGGCTGGTCTAATGTGCGTCGGAAGTGCCATCTAAATAGCCAATGTAACGTTACCTTTTGTTCGTTCGTGTATCAGCTGATACAGGATTTTTAAAAATTGCATGTTGTTTGTTTTTAATATGTCAAGTTGCCACTCACTGACTGTCATAATCTGGCCAACTTATATGAAATTAATTTTAACATGGAGGTAAACTAAACATCTTGTGATCTAGAGCTGCTACACGATTACAAAAATGGCGTCATGCCCATGAACGCGAGTGATCATAGTTTTCTGATGACCATCTTTATATTTGACGTTCAACATTCCCAGAGTTAATGTACCTGGAATTGAGTGTAAAAGAGGGTAACTGTATCTATGATTTTTAATTTATTTTTCTGTACTTTGTTTACTCCTGTTCGAAGCCATTCTCAGGTTTTGTATCAAACATTCATTGTTAAATCAGCACGTATTAATATTTGTGTGTCCATATTTAAAAAAAAAAGTGCCAATTGCATCTTAACTAAGAAAATTTGAAATTCGTAGATGTGATGTAAATATTAAACGAATGGTGGTTCTTTTGCAATAATGTATAACAATTGAGCTGCAGCCATGCATTTTTCGTTGCTGAATCAAGTGTTTGAGAAGATCTTGCGATTTTTGAGATTTGGTCCCCCCCTCAGCATGGTCTGTTAATAAGTATTTGTTGCAAGATTTAATTTTTTCCCATTAGCAAATGGCAAATTTTTTTACCCCTTGGTGGTGGTGGGGGGTCGTCTTAGATTCGGGTGATTACGGTAATATAGTTTGGCATCTTAAGAACATCCCTTCAGTCCTGTCAGGGTACAGGCTGGTTTGTGTTTGACTGAGCAATCAATAAAATATGCATAAAACTGACTTGATTGAGTTGTCTCTTCCAGCACAATGCATTACCTACACCTTTCCTAGTAAGAGATTTATAGTGATAGCCATGAGTAAAAACCTTGTTCCTCTTCACTCTTATTGAAAACTGTTTCGAAGTGCAGATGGTGATGCTTGCCTTCCTAGACCCCACCAGACCAGTAGTCCTCGTGGACTACTGGCTTTCAAGTAAGTGTGTGGGTCAAACTGCGACATCCCATGCGCTAAGTCACTGGACTGAAGGCCAGTAGAAAATGTCGCCAACCTCACCTGAACTACCCATTCTACACTCCCATCAGGCTGTGTCTACCCCTTACTGATTACCTGCTATCGACCTGCCTGATCACCCCCTCCACCTTTTGCCGCACTACAGGGCTGGGTGGGGCAAATCTGCCAAGCAGGGGTTAACTCAGACTGGAGTATTGAGGGAAATCAATCCAGTTTGCAGCCAGGAATAAAGAGGAGGCTGCACTTCAGAAGGGGTCTACCACCAGCACATCAAGCTCCACCTCGAGTCTCGTCTGGCTCGTGCCTCGCTCAATATATCCGCTGCTACCTATCCCGCTGTAGGAGACGCCTTACTTCGTCTGGTCAGTCAACGTTACCAGGGTAGTCAAGACCCTAACACAGGGTGGTTACGCTTCGGGAAAGTTCAGGGTTTTTTTTTTGGCCAGGTAAGTCAGGGAATTTCCCAAAATAGAGGGCATTTTTGTGGCAGTAATAGTTTAATATTGTATATGCATTATTATTTTTTTACTTTTCTAACGATTAATATCTTATCCAGGATTCGTATTAATAAAATTATTTTGTTTCTTATTGTGTTGGATTGGCTATGCAGTTAAAATATTTTCCAGAGCTAATATCGATATATTGATATGACTCGAGTTGATGTAGAGATACACCGTTTGAATCATCGATTAATCAATTCCAGTTGTGGAGGCACATTCTTTGTCATATCTCTTTGCTTAAGGTAAAACATATTTTAAAATTTCGATATTCATTGTTTTAACAAAAGTTAATTTGCTTAATTTTTATTTTCTTGAAAAACAATTTGTTGTGCATCGAGAACGACGTAGTAATGCTAACCAAAAAGCATTTTTTTTTCTATGATTCCGTAGTAGAAAGTGTCGGAATTTAGTCAGAGCTGTAGCGAAATTTCTTCGTTTTGTGCTGGCAACAGTGGTCAGTGTACCAAATGTTGTTTGCTTGAAATTATTTCTTATATGTATATATGCATTACGGCCAATTCGCATTCTAGCTCTGGACATCGTCGTTGGATGTGCATCTCGTCCCTTCGCGCCATTCCCTTGGTTTATCTCGTGAACATTTGATTTTCTTGTCGACCTCTTAGGTACCACTTAAGAGGTCATCTTGAGCCTAGCCCAGTGGGTTCAGCGGAAAGAAACCACACAGCGCTATATGCACACGTATATTAACTTAAACTTACATTTAAAAAAAATTGAATTGAACACTCCATGTAACAGTAACAGCGTCCCCGTCCAGATCGTGGCGAGGAATGCGTCTTTGGTAACGGGGGATGTGTTCCAGCAGCAGCATGAAAACCGCTAAGCTTCCATCCCCAAGAAAATAAACACACTGGCCGGCGCAGCCCTAGTTAACTGCACGAACGACAAAGTTATAATCCACCAGGAGCACTTTTCATCGGAAACGTTCCCACTCCCCTCTGGTCAGTCAGACAGCGAATCCGAACTCGCAATGGACACCGATTCGGCCGCCCGAGCGGTAACGGAATCCTTGGAATGGAAAAAACAAGCTGCAAGACGGAAACTCCACAAACGCCAAGCTGAGCTGAATGCTCAGACGGAAACGGAAACCCTGGTGGAGTCCAAAAACCAGACAAGTGCTCGTGTAGTACAGTAGGAGACTGTTGTCCTGCTAGTACCAGTTTCAAACCGGTTCTCCGTCCTTCAAAAACTTAATTCCCTGCACTTACCCGGCCCTTCAGACACACAAAACATCAGCATCCAACCGCGCACTTCCACAAGAAAACCGACATACCGATTGGTCGTGCGAGAAACCAAACACTACAACTAAATCGAAAATCGACTCCGTACCATCAATTACCACAGCTTCACTCTCTCACAACGGCCTGCACATTGTGGCAGCCGACGAGCAAAAATACAATACGGCCAAGTCCTTGCTAGTGTCAATGTCGATACCCTACTTTACCTACAGCACCACCACGGAATCACCCCAGAAAGTGGAATTCTACCTGCCAGGCGATACCGACATAGAAAAAATCAAACAAGATCTGGAAGTGCGCGGATACACTGTATCCGATGTATATCAATTTCAGGCCTGATAAACCGGCCCCTACAATCCAAGCAGCTTCTCTATTAAAAAATTAACCTCTTCTGCGTGACAGCTGCAAAGAATAATATCATTCCATCTCTTCTTTCTGAAACCCGGCTAAACATGACAATCGTCCGCCCGCGCCCTTGCAGAAAGCTGCTGCCCGACGTTGCACAGAGCCGTAACTGTAATGCCTTGGATCACACAAATATATTCTATTCATCGCACCCAGTTTGGCCTTCTGGGCCGGCCTCCATCACCTTGATGGCTGTCAGAATGCACTTGACAAAAAAAAAACCAGTTTACTGCAATTGCGGAGGAATCCACCTGGCATCCTCCAAACAATGTCCTAAGGTCCTGAAAATCTTCCAGCGGCGCCAGGCAGCGGCTGAACGAAAACTAATAACCAGGGCACAAACACGTATGGTGGCACATGCCACCCCCGCCCCATTTCGCGACGTGTCGCAGTACACGAAAATATTGAACGCCAGGAACCTTCCATTTTTCCCACTCGTACGCTCAAGTCATCAGGGTCCCTAACAGAACATTCTCAATTCACGCACAAACACCTGTTGATACACAACCTCAACATCAGTAACCACCCCACCCCCGCCCATCAAACAACCACAAACTCCTCCGTCCATGGCTGGAATGGGATCGTCTTTACAAGACCAAACGGACCTCCTTAGGTGTTTGCGGGAGGCGAAATTCAAATCCATCATGTAACACTTCAGACCATACATGATGGTAGCAAACAGCACCCAGGACCCAAAAACAAATCGCTGCTCCTGCTGGAAGACCTGATCACGTTCCAGGATGCACCATACATGGATCACGTCCCCCAGCAAGATCCCGGTACCCTATCTCTCTCCCCTTAACAGGAACAGCAACGGAGTGTTAAATCCGCTCTACTAATTAGAAAGATTGCTGGAGACGCATGGCATTGAAATAGCCTTAATACAAGAAACCCTTTTAACCCTAAAAAAAGTTTTTCAGTAAATAATTACATAACTTACCGGTCAGGCCGCAATATAAAAGAACGAGGTACGTTATTTTTAGTACGTAATAAACTACAGCACCATGTAAATGTAGATCCTAACTGCGAGACCATAGAATCAACTTCTGTAAGTATCAATGCAAATCACGGACATTTGACAGTCATTCCAGCATAACTATCCCCTACAAAAGAACTATTAATATCCGACCTAGATAAAATAATCAACAATCAATATGCATATATTATTTCAGGCGATCTAAACTCCAAACACACTGTTGGAACAGCAGAGTAGCTAACAAAACCTAAAGAATATTACTTGCACACTCGCAAAACAATAATTATTAAATCAGCGCCCCAGACACCCCCACGCACTATCCGACTCAAAATAGATTAAAATAACCAGACGTTTTAGATATCTGCTGACTAATATTCCTAACCCAATATTGGAATTGCGTCCCTTGGATGAGTTAGACTCCAACCACTTACCAGTTTTTTTTTTTTTTTTTTTTTTTTTTTTTTGCAAAATTGGCTCTAATCTAATGAAACACCCAGCTAAAATAGGTACTTAGTAAATTTCCTTTGACAAGCTGGGATAACTTTAAAAAGAAAAAAGATATAGACTCAGCCTTAGATCTGCTTCAATACACTATTAAATTCAAAATTAAAGAAAAATACAACTTTCCTCAATTGACACAAAATTTTTAAGCGAAATTTTCCGGAAATATACCCTTTACTTGCATAAAAAAGATACGCCACACACTTGTATCAAAAACACCGAACTGATCTCTTAAACACAATATGTAATAAACTTAAAAAAAAACTCAGAAACATGTTAGATAAACTTAAAATCACAAAATGGGAGACTTTTGTTACGGAACTTTCCGACAACATACTTAGTTTCTGGCGAATTTCAAAAATACTCCAAGAGAAAAAATTCAAACTTAGCTTCTACTACCATTTCAACGCCCACGGGATTAAAATATAACCCCGTAGATAAACCCGAAGCAATAGCCGAATCACTAGCAGATCAGTTCACACCCAATAACGATATCGGAGACCCTGACTTCACAAGGGGCGTAATTACAAATACAACAAATTTTCTAAATAATAAAGCCATATGAAAGCCGCAATATATTACCTTCCATGAATTAATGTTTGCAATAAAGTCAGTTAAACCTAAAAAGGCCCAGGGGAAGATAAAATTACATATCTAACGTTAAACAACCTTCCATTCCCGGCGCTTTTTGATTTATATTAAAGATATTTAACGCCATTTTAAAACTTAAATAGTTTCCTTTAAAATGGAAACGGGTGAAAATACCGTCGTCCGATATCGCTTCTCGGCTCTCTCAGCAAAATATTTGAAAAACTACTCCTAGTAAGATTAAACACCCATGCTCAGTTAAAGAGAAGAATTCCTAAAACGTAGTTTGGTTTCAGGACAGCCCACTCCACCACTCGCGCATTAACTAAACTTATTACAGAAACAGTATCAGCTAACAATGCTAAAAAAAACACAATCGCGGTCTTTCTGGATGTAGCAATAGCCTTCGATATAGTTAGGATACCCGGCCTAATACGGAAACTTATTAACATTAAATTCCCGGAATGCTACATCCCCCTACTTAAAAGTTATTTTACGTCTAATGGGTTACATTGCATCAAAGACGCGCACTCTACGAGCGGGTTTTCCATAGGGCTCCGCTCTATCTCCCTTCCTTTATAATATTTATACAGCAGACATCCCTACTAATCATGCAAAAGTTCAAATCTTTGCCGGCGATAAATCAATAGATTTTTATATATACGCCCAACTACAGTTAGACGAACTGAGAGAATATTGCCATAGATTGAAAATTAAAATAAACGCGGAAAAATCCCAGACGCTATCGATAACACGGAGAAGAAAACCCAATAACTTAAAACCCCTAAAATATAATAATGAAGTAATCCCCCACCCCACACAAGTTAAATACCTTGGCCTAATAATAGACGAAAAACTAAAATGGCACGCTTAAATAAATCAAACAGGTGATCTAGTAATGGCTAAACTTCCACACCACTACCGTCTTTTAAAATCACCTAGACTCCCCCTGTGGCTTTAACTTTTATTACACACTTCCCTAGTCAGATCAGCCCTTATGCATGGAAAAGAAAACTGGGGAAATGCCGCCAAGGTATTTATTGAATCATTGCAAACAGTGCAAAATAAATTCTTAAGAGTTCTGGGAAATGCTCCTCAATTCACACGCACTTTATACTTGCACGAAGCCCTAAAAATACGTGTAATTGGAAATGAAAAAGTCTCACAAAAAAACAAATATTATGATAAAACAGAAACTCATAGCAACCAAATAATTAGAATACTCGGTAAATATCTCCCCGGCACAAAAACTGAACTTAAAATGCCGCGTTTACAAATTTAAAAAGTATTAAAACACAAGAAAACAAAGTTACAAAATTAGTTCGCGATAAGCCTTCAATGTACGTTAACGAAAGTGGAACTATAACCCGCACTCTACCAACTCCCGCTCCCGTGCCTTTTCCACGATAGGTCCGGGACGGTTTAACAAAACTAATTCGCGCCTGGCCGTGCCAGTCATTCGCTCTGCAGCTCTTGCTGCGCACACATCGTGCTCCCGTCACTATTGACATGCAATGCGTCTCCAGCGAACTTAGCATTCAAAACGCGGCCTTATTTTCCAGGTTATTAACTTAACCTGCTTTTCAAAATAATATATTAAAGTAGTCACTTACCAGGCAGAGTTGCCGTCCTCTTCATTCCCTGTGCTAAAGTGGGTGGGAAGGGAAACATGCTTGGGTACCTGGCTTGACAGGGGGGGAAGGGGGGGGGCATTAAATGTTAGTTGCGGTGGGGAAGCTCCATAACTACATATTGGGTAGGTGCAGGGAGTTGGGAAGGGGCTAATCTTTTTTTTTTTCCTAATCTCCCTGTAGGTCACATGAAACCCCGTCTGGGTGGTAAAGGGCCCCTCACGGGGTCTGGACTATCCCCGCTCTGAGCTTCGGCAATGATGAAAACCGGCGGTATGCATTACGGTTTTGTTAGTTAATTCGGCCAGAAAAAGTATCTCTAAGCTTCTATAAGCGGAGCAATTTACACAAATATGTGATGTGCAAATATTTGACTTTAACGATGCTGTCTTTTTTGTATCGACTTGCTAAGTGTATGCCACTTAGAACGACGGACGATAAGCCAATTGAACTGTATTTTTAGCTGGCATTTGCGGTGTTTTGGGTTTGTGCTTTCTGTGAAAACTTTTGCGAAATAAAATAATACTATTTCCAAGTGTTACATTGATGACATATATGGCTTGTGACAGTCGCCATTGTTAGCTGCTTATAAGTGAAAATATTGTGCAAATAATATGTTGTTCAAAATGTAAGAAAACTATGTTCAACGAACAGTGGCTGCGTCGGAAAAATTATGATTATTCTGCTTATAGTATATTTTGCAGAACATCTTTTTCACTTAGTAACATGGGTAAAAGGGGGCAATCTCTAGCCACACGGCAGGGACAAAACACACAGAAGCTATGAGTAATAGTGCCAAATTGGTTAGTTTAAGGGAATTTTTTAAGACCAGTGCTGCCACTAAAATCCCGCAGCCTCAAGATTTGGTATGTACATCTTCACAAGCAGAAAGTGAAAGAAATGTAAGTTCAGACATGCCAGTTACCACTATTTCAGTTAGTGTTTCCCCGATTCAGAAATGGCTACAAAAATACAGCTTCAGAGGACAAAGTTGTCTTATACAGTGTTGTATGGTGGTGTATTGCTCCATATTTTCACCAGCAACTTGTCAAGCTGTGCAGCATCTGCTAGTCCTTTGTTTTAGGGTTTGATGAATCATTGAATAAGATTTCACAAAAAGGACAACAGGATATCAACATTAGGTTTGCCTTAGATGAGAAATTGACGTAAAAACTACGGTAACTCAACTATAGACAGGCCTATCTCAACTTGCCTTTGAAAATGGTCAGGTAAAAATCATGGATTTTAACCGCAAAAGTCAGGGAATTTTGAAAGTGAATTTGAGTGGGCACTTTGTAATGTCACACCAGCTTATATCCCCACCAGGGTACCCACTCACCCATCGCTCGCAAGCATGCCAACCAAGGCTCAATGCGTAATTATACAAGTGGTCAAAGCTAACTGCTCAGGCACCGGGAAAACCCAGTTCAAGACAAGACCACTGCTTTCTCAATGCCCGAGGATGGGAGGGGTGGGGAGTGCCTCGGAATCACCCTCTAACTGCCACTCTCACTAAGGGTGAAAGACGAGGCCACTGCTTTCTCAATGCCCGAGGATGGGAGGGGTGGGGAGTGCCTCGGAATCACCCTCTAACTGCCACTCTCACTAAGGGTGAAAGACGAGGCCACTGCTTTCTCAATGCCCGAGGATGGGAGGGGTGGGGAGTGCCTCGGAATCACCCTCTAACTGCCACTCTCACTAAGGGTGAAAGACAAGACCACTGCTTTCTCAATGCCCTAGGATGGGAGGGGTGGGGAGTGCCTCGGAATCACCCTCTCAACTGCCACTCTCACTAAGGGTGAAAGACGAGGCCACAAAATGTACTGGGGAAAAGGGTCTTGGAAGAATGTACTTATAACGAGGGGAACAGAAGCACATTGGGACTCACAAGAAGAAACCAAATTTAAAAGTTGCTGAAATAAAACCACACAAAACAACCTTCTACGCTTTACATGGTGGCAAACAAAGAAATTTTTACTGGAACTTAAATGACCAAAAAATTTCACAGAGGACATGGCTTTTTTCTTCAATGCAATGCAAGAAGTCTTTAAAAAAAGACTATGTGGAACAGACAGAAAAGATGAAAAGAAGACAATCAAATGATAGTAACAAAACAGCTAATAGGATGTGCATGCTGCTCAACTCTCATGACCATGAAGGGGCAAGCAATACATGTACAGAAAAGTAATTAAGAGTCCGGATCATTCGCAGATCACACGACACTCCCAATAAAACTGCAGAAAAACATGCCTGTGTCACGCAGATGGGAGGAAGGTTACAAATTACAAAGCACAGTGGCCTCTCCAAAGTGTTGCACAGCTCACATCATCTCTAAAAACCAGTTTGACTGAGCGTAGGCTGCGCTGGAAATTAATGCAACTTTATAAGCAATTTGCTGTCCACCAAATAAAAAAAATTACTAGGTAAATAACAAAAACATGTTAATAAATGTGTTACTGGCATGAATTTGTACAAAATACCAAGTCAAAATGAAGACCTTTTTATTTCAACACGAATCATGTCATACTTATGTACAACACAACTGGCAGCTCTGTGGCACAGAAACCATACTGTATTGAGTGTTACATGTGTTACCCCAAGTGCGAGTGGAGCAATTTGAGCAGCTATTTTAGAATAATCACACATCGCAACAATAAAAAAAAAATATATATATGATTGTTAGAGGCACAACAGTACATCAAAATATGGTATCACCCCACATCTTACAAACAAATGTGAATACAGTGATATCCGGTATTTCTATTAAGTTGATAATTTAACAAATGTGACAGGTTTTGCCATAGTTGCGAATATTTGCTTATTCAGTGATTATCCAGACAAATGATGCTTCTTAAATAAAATGTGCATCAAATTTTCAATAAACTAGTGGTTCTGCTTCACCTTCAAAGGTGTGTACGCACGACACAGAGATAACTATGCCACAAGCCATGTAGATGTTCCCAACCTACTATTTCATGATGAACCTGTTATTACTACTGCATACTATACAATACTAACCAATATCGACAAGCTTATGAAAATAAATTTCAGATTGTTTACAACACAGTAAACAGGAAACTTTTGTTATTATAAAATATTTATTATGTTCAGTACTTTTTTCAAGTATAGGATTGAAAGATATTGAAATGGATTAATACTGTTAGTTGTTTTATTGTCCTGGACATTCTTGCTAGTCTGGCTGTGGACTTGCAACTN
The DNA here is from genome assembly GCA_002778355.1 of Clitarchus hookeri. NCBI lineage: Eukaryota > Metazoa > Arthropoda > Insecta > Phasmatodea > Phasmatidae > Clitarchus > Clitarchus hookeri. The sequence goes on from NQII01005565.1 coordinate 169,744, forward strand.
TATTGAAATGGATTAATACTGTTAGTTGTTTTATTGTCCTGGACATTCTTGCTAGTCTGGCTGTGGACTTGCAACTTACCTGCTCTTGCTCCCCAATGGCGATCCCATGTAGAGCGTAGTATTCTTCAGGCTCTACCGGATGTCCACCAGAACCTGAGTTTCGAAGGCCATAAGGAGAGAGACTCTGGGAAGCTTGGTGTGCATTCCCACCACTCTGCTTCCTGTTGGGGGGTGACACTTGTGGCAAGTCTAATCATACTGTAACCCCATTTTTTGCAGTTTGTTGCTGCACCCTACCCTCTTTATGGGTGGACTCCCTCATTAAGCTGGGTGAGCTGGCATTTTACGCTCCTACAGTGAAGGATCTACTACTGGAATCAAATTCAGTCTTCTGGTTCCGTTTCTATAAGGATGCATGACGCGAGACTGCCCAAATCTCTCAACTCAACTAAGCTATGGTTAAAAGTCTCGCCCCTGCTTAGTGATACTCTGTGTTCTCTGCTCAGTACCATGACCGAGAACACAGAGCAGGGTCACATGCAACGTGCCATGGGTGACATCTGATTTCCCCTTCGAGCCTCCACCTCAGCTGCATCCACTCCCCAACGTAATGCTACATCATGCCATCGCCAAAAACACCTCTGCTTCTCAACTGGCACACCTGCTGGCAAGCAGGCTCGTCGCCACCTGATTACAGCCAATCCATGCTGCACATGCATCTGCCTTGGGAATCTGGATGTGCCCCACCACTGTGGATGGCTCACTAGGCATGGGCACCAAACACACATCCCGGTGGTTAAACAGGGATGACATGCTCTCGCTCCTTCCATCATTAACAGCTGGACGAGTAAAAATTCCCTTTGCACGGACCCTGGGGGCAGTTCTTCCTTGCTCAGTCTCGACGCTGTTCAGCTGACTGCCTGCAGGCTTCATCTACAAGACAGTTTGCGTGCTCTGCAACCAGTTAATCTCCAATGAAGTCGCCCTGCTCATTGATGAGTTTGTGTCGCAGTGCTGGCACACCCACGCCAGTTGCCTATCTGTTAATTTTTCAGGGGTCACCCTCGCCACACTGTTCCCTACTCACAGGTGTAATGCACTCTCTTGGCAGTTAGGTTACCTTGCTCTTCAGGTGTCTTGGGCACAGGCTGGGATACCCGTGGTTTATCAATAAACCCATATATTCATTTACTTCTGTCAATCCTAATTTACAAGCCCTACAAGCTCGCACCTAGTGCACATTGGGAACTGCTCCCTACCTCAGTCTGGGAATCTGACTACCAGCGACACTGCTGTTTCTCTGGGCATCACTGAGCCAGGGAGTGGGGCTCACAGCCATCAGGTGGCGAGACGCACTCCTATGGGAGGTGAATTGATCCCCAGGCGCCGGCTCTCTGGAAGGCTTGCTCTCAACACGCAGTGTAAGCCACTTTGCTCTAGTACACGACTGAACCTCAGTTGAAGCTTTTAACATACCACATACCCCACCACAAAGCAGGGAGGGCAGACGCTGCGAAAATAGCTGCTGCTCAGGCTAAATGTACTGTGGAGCAGATTACTAACTGTCAAAAGAGTATTCTCGCTCGACCTGTACGTGGCAGGCACCGCAGAGAATGAGCAACTCTGTACCCAGGGCCACTATCGCCAACCTCACCTATACACTATCCTGTGCCTACCAGAACTGCGTCCACCATCTCAGTTGCTTGCCAAGTAACCTTTCCCTCATGCCTGCTATTGGCACATCCACTCCGTTTGCTCATTCTTGGGCAATGACCCTACCCGCTCAAACGTCTGCTCCTCCACGGCCTGAGCGACAAGTTGTAGAACCCCTGATGAAGGTTCTCAGATGTTAAACTACCCCATCAATGGAGCTGCATGCTTCCAGGTTCCTAGAGGTAACAGTTTCCCACCTGCCAGGCATGTTGATGCTCACAGGGTCAGTATCTGTGGTACACACAGGTCCCTATAAGCGACAAATGTACCACCAGGCTCTTCATCGTCCCCAGCCCAAAACGTTACCATGTGCTGGGTCCACAGATTGTTCGCACCCAGTAACAGAAAACAGCAAAAACACTCGCTTCATACAGCCGTGGTGTATTGAACAACGGCTCCACATGCTGTCTGCTTATACTGTGTGATTGGCAGAATGGTAATCAAGCACATGTACATAAAACCTGTATGTTTAATGCTACTGCATTAACACTTTCATGATATGGCATTTTTACCATCAGGCAGTGCATAACCTGTATACTGATTGAATTACCACNGCAGAATGGTAATCAAGCACATGTACATAAAACCTGTATGTTTAATGCTACTGCATTAACACTTTCATGATATGGCATTTTTACCATCAGGCAGTGCATAACCTGTATACTGATTGAATTACCACAAGCACATACAGTCACAATGTACTCTACTACAATGAATGCACAAGAGTAGTTGTAACCAGAGTACAAGTTTAAAAGCATATAGCGGGTTTAATTATAAATAGGAAATTTCTGTTGAAACTTTATTGCAAAACAAATGGCAAGCCACACAACTTCTCGGTGAGCAGCTGAGAAGTGAGATTACTCATTAATAGGTCACTGTCATTAGTCATAGAAACATCTAACAAAGGGATGTCTTTTAGTTTTACTATATAATTATTTTCTCCATGCAAATATTTGCTTTATGTCTCTATGACACACTGGAATGTTTTTGTTGTAACAATACTACATGATAGTATTGGAAATACTTAAAACAGAGTTCTTGTAAAATTTTTTTTAACTTCTTAGCTTAACTTGTAGTTCTGGGACATCGTTAAAATGGCTAAAAAAATTGAAGAAACAGATTCTTTTCAGAAAATGGTAGACAAACACAAACTGTTAAACGAAATGATCAAGAGAGAGGAAAAATACTGGAAGATTGTAGAACACTTTAACCCTCAACTCACCTGTAAGTACTGGAATACAGAATAAGCATAAGAGATTGCATCCCAGTTACTAATAGACTATACAAAGCATGCGCATTAGATTGTATTTATTATTCCAAGAAATTACACCTCCTTTAAGGTAAAATTACTTATATAACAACTTTTTATGTCCACTGGACATGGCAGTTAAAGGATGTAAATCAAACAGCATTTTCCCAAAATTTATGTCAAAGACCACAAATAGGTAAACTTCTTGCGTCATTTGTAGTGTCAAAGATATGATTTCACAGTATGAACATATTAACTGGCTAGGAACTGTTAAATTTTAAAGAAATGATTTTAAGAATTTTTGAAAAATGTAGGCTATAGTTGTGAAGTGTAATAAAAATGTTATATTGAAAGCGACAATGCTACCCAAATACATTCGTGAACATAGTTTACTGCCTTAAAGTCAGCAATTACTTATACTGTGTTGCAAGAGATTGCCCTTAGCTCCCAGAAAGTGTCTTGGAAACATGGCCCTATTTCATATTGCAGTTTACTTGTAAGGCACTCATTCTCGGAACTTGAACCAACACTTATTGCTCTGTACTGCCAAAATAGATTAATTTGTACTTGAACACTGATAGCTATGCTGCATTGATACAAATAAAAATAATCATTGCTCTCAAAATTATTACATTTTTTCCCACTAAATTATGCACAATCATTAATAATATCTAGAGTTTAACAAAATAGATTGGATTGGAAAGGGCTTTTACCGTCCCCTGGTGTTAAGCCTGAAGGCTTATCAGGGGTTGGTTTGCAAACTAACTTATGACCTAACTTAAAACTAACACCCATGCCTTACCTAGGCTTCAAAGGAATGTGACGTTACACCCTAAATGAACATTACCAACAGAAACTAACTTCATGAAACTGAATCATTTTATTTCACAGCCACCACACGTGAAAAAAAAAAGTCCTTTATAAGTGTCCCAAGTAACGCTCACGTGTCCCAAGTACCCCATTTCACAGAAATGAGCGACATGCAATATTTCAGTGTCGTATGTGGCGCCCAAGTTCTACTCGCCCCACCAAGTGGTGGAGGACCTCGAGGTGGTCGAGGAGTTCATGCGAGCTCTGGAGGTGAAAGCGACACGAGGCCCTCGCGAGAAGTGGGAGGAGCCAGTTCTCAGCAGCCACATGTAGGTACAGAAGCGCTGCCGTACGTGCAGTACGGTGGCGATCAGAGCAACTGTTCACACTCCAGCACAACACATCCCATGTTACCTCCTACACATACAGACTGGGGTGGCACATCAGTAACATCGTGGAATCACATTCCCAAGGACGTGGGTTTGGTTCCCAGTTTGGCCATCCCAGATCTAGTTTGCACAAACTTTCCTTTCTACTCGCCATGGTCGTGTCCATTTCACGATCACTTCCCTCCCCGACTGCCTAAGCCAGGCCCACAATGCTGGGGATGGGAAAACCTCCAGTGTCTGGGCACAAGGGGGGTTTGGTTCTGCTGCAAAATTATATTAACATTTCTTTCCTACCAATCTTTAGTTTAAAATCTGCAGTGCAAAAGTGTGTGTATTCAATGTTCGTTAGATCATTGAAATTTCTTTGTGTATTGGATGGAAACTAAGTTGTCTTGGAAGACACAAATAGAACAATTTTCTTAAAACTTTGTTATAATCAATGCACTAGTTTTGCTATTCACATAATGCACAGAAATACTTTAAAGTGCATGGTCTTTGAGGTTTATTATTTTGACATTGTGCATTACGGTTGAAAGAGGGGGAAACGATACACGCCCCCGCCCCCTCGCTACTCTGGTCTTCAGGGGCTGTCGACGGAACTGATCTAAGCTGCCGGTTCTGTCTTCATATTGATGGTAGGGAGAGGTAATCTACAGAGAGACACGTGTGTGTGTGTATAAATATATATACACACACACATACACAAATCTGAAACATCACANCAACTGATCTAAGCTGCCGGTTCTGTCTTCATATTGATGGTAGGGAGAGGTAATCTACAGAGACACGTGTGTATGTGTGTGTGTATAAATATATATACACACACACATACACAAATCTGAAAACATCACATTGTTTTTAAAATTTGTTTCTATAATACTTTAATTCATTATTTTTCTGTTCCCAACGAAATATTAANAAACATCACATTGTTTTTAAAATTTGTTTCTATAATACTTTAATTCATTATTTTTCTGTTCCCAACGAAATATTAATTTTTAGTTTAGATCATGTACAAAAATAAATTTTAATTCAAATATTTAGAGTTTTTTAGCTTTACATACATAAATGCAAAATATTGTGATGAATGGCATAGCTGGTTTAACACAAGCATCTCAACCGAAGTCAGTTGTTATGACTCCCCATTAGCTCCAGGAATTACCAATCTAGAATATGAAAGACTGCAGCTCAACCTGAGAAAACGTACTTGCAGAATTTTTAACGTGTTTCTTTAAAATGCTGGTTGTTACTTCAGCTCACAAAATTTTCTTGAGCTGTGGTTTCAAAGAACATCAGTGTGAGGATTCTACAACGTCCCCTCTACCCCTACAGCGCTGGCGTGTGAGGGGAAGTCTCCCTCGCTCNAACATCAGTGTGAGGATTCTACAACGTCCCCTCTACCCCTACAGCGCTGGCGTGTGAGGGGAAGTCTCCCTCGCTCTCAGTTACTCTCTTCCCTCCTTCGCATGTCTCTCACCACACCCCACAACCCTTGCGCTGGCCCTGTGCACCGAGTATAAATAGGACCCAGGACCCGCAGTCCTCAGTTCGAAGCTAGTACCTTTGTACTACATCTAGNAACGTCAGTGTGAGGATTCTACAACGTCCCCTCTACCCCTACAGCGCTGGCGTGTGAGGGGAAGTCTCCCTCGCTGTCAATTACTCTCTTCCCTCCTTCGCGTGTCTCTCACCACACCCCACAACCCTTGCGCTGGTCCTGTGCACCGAGTATAAATAGGACCCAGGACCCGCAGTCCTCAGTTCGAAGCTAGTACCTTTGTACTACATCTAGTACTTTTAAAAGTACCCTAGTACTACTTTTTGTATTCTTAACATTCAATAGTATCACTCAATCCAGACATGGGGAAGATGACATCTAGCTATTAAAATAAATTTTTATTTAATTTCACAACTTTTAATTTTTTTATTAGAGACGAATGAACACTGATAGTGAAAAATTGCAAATTTGTACCATACAGGTCAGGGTCAAAACTGGTCCCAATTTTTTCCAAATATCTACTGCGACCAGCTCTACCCAACAACCCAATTCCTATATGAATTTAACTTATATCGACAATACACCCATCTAAGATATCAAACCTAGTGATAACCATCAGTTTTCAGATTTAGAAAAAAAAAAATATGTATTTTGGAGCAAAGTTCTATATAAAAAAAACATTTTAAAGAATTGGTTATGAATAACTTACCCCTTCTTGATACTAAAAACCGCGAGGGGTCGTATTGGACACATTCTAGTGTATATAGATACAAAATTATTTCATTACACACTACATTCTTGCACTACCTTCCTAACACAGANGGACACATTCTAGTGTATATAGATACAAAATTATTTCATTACACACTACATTCTTGCACTACCTTCCTAACACAGACTTACCCCTTTATCAAGATGCATAATCACCCATTAAATATTCAGCCTTAAGTCTGTTACGCACCAAAATGTGAAAGATTGGCTGTAATAATAAACCACAACATCCAACCACCTTGCTATAGCTGGAGCAATGCTGTGCTGATCTGGTGGGCGTCCCACGAGGGTGGACTGCCAATCACAGTGTGCACGAGACCCCGACTGTTGTAGGTACGGATGGCACAGCAAGCCGCTCATCCGCACGGACAGGAGCGACAGACGGCTCCACTTCCCGGTGCGGTTCTCGGACCACACCAAGCACGAAGTGATCGTCAAGACGGTCGACAGGAGGGCCAAGGAGGCACGAGAACGCACGCCCCACAACAAATGACTCCACGCAAGCAGCGGCCTCTGTAGCTTGACAAGCGGTCATCTGCTGCAGTCTACAATAAACTACTAATGTGACAAAGTAAAACTTACAAGATAAATGCTGTTCAAAGTTAATTGAGCACTTTTGAAATCAACCTTTGAAAAAATGTTGCTTCACCCACCCGCACAGATTGGCACGCACCCAATAAATACGGGAATAACAAAGTGAAAGTACCAATGTCAAATTCAAAGTGTTTGAAAGCAAAAGAAATACTTTCAGTATTGACATGTTATTTTACAATGCATATAAGGGTAATAATTAGTAAATCTGTAAAATGTTACTTTCCTAATAATGTCACACTTTCACTTGACTCGCACATGAAGAACATACACCATGCATCCAAGTAAGGTTTCCAAAAGTGCTAAGTTTACTGTGAACAGCCTACACGAAAAAAAAAAAAAAAAGATTTGAGATTACATCACCATTGGAGAAACTGATTTTTAACCATGACTTGCTGTAATTTAAACACACACAAAAAAAAAAAAAAAAAAGTTGCATGCAATAACATCAGTTTACAGCACAAAATTCTACTAACAAAACGTGGAGATACTTGGCATACAAACAATTCACCTCTTGAACAAACTTCTGAACAGCTATAGCACAACCAACACAGCAGGGTGGTAATTCCTTCGTATGTAGTCAACAAAACCAAATTAAAATTTCTGGAACCAGAATAAAATTACATTGATTTTAAAGAATACAACCATAAATCACCTNCAACAAAACCAAATTAAAATTTCTGGAACCAGAATAAAATTACATTGATTTTAAAGAATACAACCATAAATCACCTTAGGGCAATTTTTTCCGGCAATCTAATATTTCTCATTATTCCTCATTGTTAATACCATTTAGTGTGTTTCTTTATTTTATTTCCTTATTTAACTACACACATTCACTGTCATTTAAATGTTTCATTTACAGCCTATACATTAACTTATAAATTAAAAATAATAAAAAAAAACTGTAGAACATACCTGATTATCGAGAGGAATGCTGAAAGCGAGACACATGTTTCTTCTGAGAAGCATCAATTACAGACAAGGTACTGGAGAGATGTTTTTTGGCAGCTAAACGTCTACGACTTGTACTGGTAAGTACCCATCTCTCAAATATTCTTCTTTTATTGGCTTCATAAGGTCTTTTCACCCTTCACTTGACCCTGTGTACTTAAGAACTCAATCACCATATGATTTTGAATATTGAATTTTGTATCCGACAGTTTGTCTGTTTAAATTCCATTTATAGTCCATTATGCTGTAGCCAAAATTGACCACATATGCAAACTGATTGAACAGAAGTGAACTAGTTTTGGTGCATATTTCAAACGAACATTGTGGTAAGTTTCCAAATTATGGGCATCTACAATATTGTATATTTTTGAGCAGTTCTTTGATTTTTCTTCCTCGCTGAATGGTTCATGTTTGCAACTTTTATCTCACTTTCTTTGTAGCATTTGTGCTCATTTTTATGTGATTGAGAATAAACATAGATTTTTCAACTAACAATTGACTGTATCTGCCACACGACTAAGCCGCCCACCAAAGATGATGATTTATACTTGCTTTCCAAGCATGAATGTCAGGATATTTTTGTTCAACTTATTCATTTTTTTTTCATTGATATTTTTTAAATGTGCAACACATNAACAAAACCAAATTAAAATTTCTGGAACCAGAATAAAATTACATTGATTTTAAAGAATACAACCATAAATCACCTCAGGGCAATTTTTTTCAGCAATCTAATATTTCTCATTATTCCTCATTGTTAATACCATTTAGTGCGTTTCTTTATTTTATTTCCTTATTTAACTACACACATTCACTGTCATTTAAATGTTTCATTTACAGCCTATACATTAACTTATAAATTAAAAATAATCAAAAAAAACTGTAGAACATACCTGATTATCGAGAGGAATGCTGAAAGCGAGACACGTGTTTCTTCTGTGAAGCATCGATTACAGACAAGGTACTGGAGAGATGTTTTTTGGCAGCTAAACGTCTACGACTTGTACTGGTAAGTACCCATCTCTCAAATATTCTTCTTTTATTGGCTTCATAAGGTCTTTTCACCCATCACTTGACCCTGTGTACTTAAGAACTCAATCACCATATGATTTTGAATATTGAATTTTGTATCCGACAGTCTGTCTGTTTAAATTCCATTTATAGTCCACTATGCTGTAGCCAAAATTGACCACATATGCAAACTGCTCTAACAGAAGTGAACTAGTTTTGGTGCATATTTCAAACGAACATTGTGGTAAGTTTCCAAATTATGGGCATCTACAATATTGTATATTTTTGAGCAGTTCTTTGATCTTTCTTCCTCGCTGAATGGTTCATGTTTGCAACTTTTATCTCACTTTCTTTGTAGCATTCGTGCTCATTTTTATGTGATTGAGAATAAACATAAATTTTTCAACTAACAATTTACTGTATCTGCCACACGACTAAGCCGCCCACCGAAGATGATGATTTATACTTGCTTTCGAAGCATGAATGTCAGGATATTTTTGTTCAACTTATTCATTTTTTTTTCATTGATATTTTTTAAATGTGCAACACATNAAGCATGAATGTCAGGATATTTTTGTTCAACTTATTCATTTTTTTTTCATTGATATTTTTTAAATGTGCAACACATTGAATTCATTCTCGATAGTCGGATGTCGTGTCGTCATGTAACAGTATGCTCCTACATTTCGATCACTGAAAAAAATTTTCTATTACATATTTCTTTTGCAGTTTTTAGAACACAAACTTTTAGATGCATTTTCCCCCAAGTCTCCCAAATATCTCCACAAAATTTCAAAGTCAACTATATCCCCCTATGAACCCTGGGGAATCCTACTGTCTACCTCCGTCTAACCAAACATTTAACAATTTTTTGGAGCTTTTTTGTTTGTGCCTCTTTCGTTTTCCATGCCCAGTTTATAACTAATTATACTGTTGATAACTATCATATGCCGTTCTTGAAAACATGGCAATGTCCAGATACCTAAAAAAAAATTTAACCTGCTTGAACAAATTCTGGATATACTGGCTTTTTACAGGAAAAACAATGAGAATCAATTTCCACAGGCACAAACAGTTTTATGCAGGATTTCGAAAGGTCCAGAAAACAAAGAAACATATTCCCTTGTCTATATTTCCCAGACTACGAGAGAAGTTACTACACCCAAGCGCACTACAACTAGGAATTTCCCGAACAATATACTTTTTAGCACTATGTAAAACTATAAATTATGTAAAAGTTTTAGAAATAACTTAATTACCTTTGACACAAAACTCCATTACTGATCATACCCACGAAGTGAGTTCGCTACTACGGCTTTGGCGTGTGTCGACAGCAAGCAGCAGTCCACAGTCAGGCGAACTGAGTGATTTCACTGCAACTTTCTTTCAGCCATATTTCTCGGAAATGGGGCGCCGTGAGCAAAAATCAATACCACCATAGTACATAATACATTTAGATCTTTAGTTACAACACAACTTGGTGTTTTGTGCACCTTTAAATTCACGTGGACAGGAATACATGTGATCACAGACTACAAACGGTAGTGAATTTCCCACTCTCGCAGATTTTCTTCCCTTCTCATCAGTGACGCTAGTCTTACCCCACCTGGCTATGCACTTGACTTGTCGGTAGGTCCCCGGTGGTCCGCGAAACTTCCTTCAATGTGCCAGCGGATATATTTCCTTTAATATGAAATGCCTAGTTCTAAATCTTGACAACCCACTTTTTCCACAATATTAAATGTAGTCTTCAATGATTCACATGTTTTTTTTTGTCTTTGAAAATATGAAAGTAGCCCACTTTTTATTAACTTATCAGTGTTAAGTTTTCTACATTGATATAAGTTATTTTTGTAACAATACATCTTAAAGAGTTGTTAAAATACTACATATTTGTACACGTTAATACTTCAATGAAGAGGTGTCGTGCAGGTGGACCTCGCTAGGTTGTAATCCTGCAATAGTGGTCACTTGTACAGAGAAATTTGAGAACCCCTGCTTCCTATGAAAAGGCCACTTGCTTCATTTACAACACACTAGGTTTATTTGTTCACCATCCTTGCATCAAAGTGATCAGCAACCATTTAGGACATCTACAATAACGTCAATAAGGATACTGTCCATTGCTTGAACACTTGGCAGGTTTTAGTTTTTGAAGGACATACCACATTCACCCGAATATAAGAAGTTTTATTACAATATTCAATTCCGACACTACCTACACCCATTACCCATGCACACGGTTGCTAGGATCCGTGAATTGTTTTGCTCGTGCACTTTTGTAGGCACAAGCAAAATTGATAAACATCACTATTATGCTTTTCTCTGCTTATCTGTTTTCCACTTTTACATGTTGGGATAAATCTACTGTAATGAAAATTAGCATCTAATTTAAACACATACAATTGGAAAATCCTTTCCTGATGGAAATAAACAACCAGCACCATTCTGTATCTGCTATGGCGACAGCCACTTGGTGCAAGGTCAATAAGATTGTAGCACAAAAATTCAATACGAGTAACATACTTTGGAAAACTACTTGAATGAAGCCTGAAATTACATACTATGTATTTTTACAATAACAAATTAATGTCCCTGGTCTGATCATGCCATGCTTAGTACTGTAGTTCCCAACCAAAGCACTACACACATTCTTCATGGAGAATGCTCGCAATGATGGCTAATGTATGCTTATCACACAACTTCGCTGACCACACTGTCTAAAAACAAAGTGATGCACGGAATCTTGTAACCTATCAATGAACTTGCCAAACCCTTGCGTAGAATTAAAAAACGTGCCTTATTAACTAGTGCATGTTAAAGTAAATCATATTTACTAGACATGTACTTGGTCATATTTATTATTTCTGCAGGAAAACTTTTAGACACTATAAGGATAAATATTAGATGTACTTATAAAAAACTATAACATTGCCTATTATTCTCCGTCAATATTGTTGTTAATTGTCAGTAATATCAATAACAAAGTACAGTAAAGCCTCTGATTACCAGACTAATAGGTTGANTCCAGGGGAAAGGAAGGAACATGAGATTGTGTAGTTAAACATACTGGGTCTCTGCTGAGTAGTATGTATTTGCGGCAAGCACAACCACTTGCACTGCGGAGTTCTTTTATTTTATTTATTATTTTGTGTACCAGGCTTGTCAATATTTCCACTCCTGTGCCTTTCTTTTCTACTTTTTATAACTTCCTCGGGCTTAGATGATAATCTGGGAAAAGAAACAGGCTGCATACCGTCCCTTCCTCTGATGTTAACGCGAGTGTCTGACAGTTAAATTCTGTATTTCCTCATGTACCACTTGCACATTTTTTTCTCAGAAATAAGAAAGGTGCATCTCCTGGTCGCCCTGTATCGGCAAGATACGATAATAGGCATACTGTATATGCACGTGATAAGAACAGCAGTGCCGTCTGCCGTGTCACATTTGACCACACACTCTGAGCTCAAACTATACGCGCTGACCTCGACATTCCAGTCGTGTTAGCGATCGCCGCCTGCTTGATCTTTCTCATGCCTCGTGCTGCTGCCAACTGCCAGACAGCCAAAAATGCATCACAACACGCAGACATTCTGCCTGCACCACTCTCTCTAATATGCATAAATTGTATGCTGTGGCGTGGCGTGTAGCCTTACCACTAAAACACCTGTTTCTAGTTTTTCTCCTGAGGAAGAAGCCATTTCACACAACAAACATGCACAATCTTTAACTAAAATGCAGAATTGACTACAAAAGTCGCACATGATATTCCCCTAAAAAANCACAACAAACATGCACAATCTTTAACTAAAATGCAGAATTGACTACAAAAGTCGCACATGATATTCCCCTAAAAATGTAGATTATGTTACACATGAGCAACAGCATGCTCAATCATTCTAAAAATAACTTCCTCTCCTCTGTATTTNAAAAATGTAGATTATGTTACACATGAGCAACAGCATGCTCAATCATTCTAAAAATAACTTCCTCTCCTCTGTATTTACAAGTGCATGCACTATCTCACCGGTGTACGAAAACAAGGCATTTCACGCCCTGCTAGCGGCAAGTAGAAACGTTGATAATAACTATTTACAGTGTACAAATAAAATCTTGTGTGTACTTCTTTGTGATTTCAAAGAGCAATGCAAAATTACACTTTAAAAATAAATTTCATTTTCAAAAAAGTGTTGCAATTTAGGTGTAGTTAAGTACGATTATGTTGAAAATGAATATCATCCCGTGAAAGGCAGTAAAATACAAAAACAAATTTCTTTGTGGAAAAATACGTAATAAGGGTTGTGAGATTTATTTTTATACACTATCATTTCATGACAACTTCCTGCTCGCTGCAAAGTAGCAAAATCATATAAAGATGTGTTGAAACACCCTGGACTGAAACACCTGCACACGGTTATTGCCATGTTTGTTATATATATATATAAACCAAAAATTAATCACTAATGGCAACATCTATGTGGAAAAATTATATGGAAACGCAGCAGTTCATAGGAATGTGCTTTGAAAACATACAAAATTGCTACACATTCACAAGTTATGCACTCTCTCATAGTAAGCACATCCTTCACAGGAAAAGTTACGTGCATCACACATTATGGTCACGGCTATAGTAGACGGCCACAGCAGAGCCATTACACAATTCTAAAAATAACTCCCATCCACCTGCCCAACACAGCTGTTCTGCGCATATCTCGTCGCTGAACAACACTTTTCACGCCGCCTTACAAGCAGTACNCCACCTGCCCAACACAGCTGTTCTGCGCATATCTCGTCGCTGAACAACACTTTTCACGCCGCCTTACAAGCAGTAAGTGAACACCGTGATAAAAAATAATTGTATCTACCGATTTTGCCCGGTAAATACAAAGTCTTCTGATTCCGATAAACNGTGAACACCGTGATAAAAAATAATTGTATCTACCGATTTTGCCCGGTAAATACAAAGTCTTCTGATTCCGATAAACCGAGGCATTACTGTATTAAAAGAATTGGTATCTGTGAAAATGCTTACCAGTGCCGCACTAGTTTATTCAATAACATTCATGTGTTTCGTACTAATAAAATTTAGTTAAATTACTCCAATAACCCACAGAAATGGTACCCACAACTATTTCACACATGATGATGCTATAAGATTAAGTGGCACAAATTACAAAGATTAAATTTAACTAAACACTTTGATCTCCAGTTAAAGATACCTGTATTTATTGCATTAACACCGGTTTATGTAAATTTTACACCCCACATAAACAAATTATTGGTTTAAAAATTTTGACATACATGCAAATAATACATGAAATAATAAAATTAATAAACACATTAAATAAAGTAGTTTTATTGTTATAATCATAGTTTTATAAGGTTGAACAACTGAACACACAGAACTTAAAAACTTAAAAAGGTCACACCGACATTGAGTTGATAAACCTAACAACAGGTTTCACTTCTACAAACATACTGTACAAAAATTTTGTAAACATCATCGCTGTCATACATAAATATGTAACACACACACAAATTCTTTCACATCATTTTACTTCATCGATAAAAAATGGCAGTTCAAGTAAAAGCATGCATTCTTTATACAAAATATACAACATATACAAAATTACGATACAATTCTTTGTACTGCAATGCTCACGACACTAATTACTACTACATTTATTAGTTAGTTTGCAGGTTTTGATGCAGGAGAGAGTATTTCACGTTTCGTTTCAGCGAACAGTGGGTATAGTTTCACTNAGCGAACAGTGGGTTCAGCAAAAACTGGATCGGGTTTCGCTTCAACAAATACTATCACGGTTTCGTTTCAGCAACAAGTGGAACAGGTGTTACTTCACCAAAGAGTGGACTGGATTTTGCTTCAGTCAAGAGCGAAGGCCAATCTTTGAAGTTCCTCATGCTGAATAAGACATCGAAAAATGTGTCGGGCACCGGCCGGAGAGGTTTCCACGAGTAGACAACGTTGAACACTTGTCTGAAGCAGTGATTGCTGAGTGCCATGACAGCCGTGATCACAGTCTCTTCCAACTGCGCAAAGTCTGTGCACACAACACAACACAACACTGTTACCTAGCGATAACTGAACTAACTAACTGCTTTTGAAATAACAGCCCACACACACTAACCTTTAAGTACCAAACATACTGATGTTACATTCTATAAAAGTTTACAAGAGCATACTGTGTAGCACACCAAGAAAAACTGTGGCTGAACTAAAAGGAGTAAGGCTTCTGTCCTCCACAATTAATTCACTGACGCACTGGCCTACTCGTTCCATTACTCAGCCTGGTGGCTATCACGTGTGAGAACCAAAGAAATACACAGCGATGGCCATGGGTGTTGGAGGGGGGAGAAGGGATCTGCTTGTGCTGATGGCAGCACAATGGACTCATTGACATTAGCAAGACCAATCAACCGCTGTGCATTCCCAACCACCCACAATAACCGCTACAAACTGGTTACTGAAGCGCATCGCCACAAACCACTTCTTGATGTCATTTTCACCAGCTTCCTTCCCCCTGACAAAGGATAAGAAGAAACACCTCAATCTGAGAAAATAGTTGTTTACCCCTTTCCAGGAGAGATGGAAGTCAGTATAACTGTCAACTTCCATTATACAGAGAACATACTATGTTAAAAATGAAAACCTGCATCTGAGCACAAGTTAACAAAAACATGCCTATACCTCCACACAACACGTACTATGTACCATTACTCTTCTCCACCTCTAAGCCACTTGTACGCTACAGTGACTTGATCACGTGATCACGTGACCCCTGTTGGATGACCATCACCCGTCTACAATCAAGCGACGCAATAGTCATGCAACAACGTTGCACGACATGCCGATTGCCCAGACAACACCTGATCAATAATTACTAAATCCAGACCTTTCCAAGATGTGGAAGGACAAAAACATCCTTTTAACCATGGTAGCATGCATCGTTTTCTCTGAAAACAATAAACAACGATGCCCAAGGCAGTTTTGGATGTGCCCTTATTTACAGAGTAGAAATTCATACAGTGGCGGTGATTTAATGTCTGACCTAGTATGCAATGACTTTGATAATTTAAAACTAGAATATTGGTGCAATGGTGGGTCTAAATCTTTTTTTGAATATTGAAAGGTAATTTTGAAGATTCGCTGTACATAATCCGTTCAAAACGTTTTAATACTGTATATTTAACAGTAAGTGCATCATACCTAGCATTTTACACATTTATAATTAATGTTTTTTTTGGGTCCCATAGCACTTCATGCAAATGGTAGAATTCTATCAACATTGTAGTATTTTTTAACTGTCCTCTGCACATTACACTCAATACCAAAAAAAGGACAAGAAAATAAATAAGCAAATACAGCACAGCCACGTGCACAATGGCGCGAATTAAACCACAACACTGTTGCAATATGAGAATGTACTGAGCTCACTGGTCTACACTAGAAACCTGAGGTCGGGCGACATGTGCGACTTCGTGTCTACACATGTTGCTTCACCAAGTCAGCCCTTTCCTTTGATCGAGATCGACACTTGATGGAAAACTGAAACACGTGTCGCTTGACCGACTGAGTCGCGCGACTTTGCGTCTACACTGTTTTGGCACAGTTGCACGACGGTGTCACTTGAACGAGTCACCGTAGTGTAGACTTCACTTTAAATCACCAACAAAGCAGTTCTTCAAACCTTTCTATCCCCACACCTCAACTCCATATATCCACCCCACCATGCCACCACTTCTCCGTATCACCATGTATCCCCCATTCCATCTCTCTCCAGATGCACCTCCGCCCATCCCTATGACATCCATGAACACTCAAAACAGCATGTAAACCCTCCACACCTAAACACTTCTGGACCAAACCCCTACAAAACCACTCCATACCACCACCATATCACCAGCACCATAACTCGTTTACACATCTTCCTTAGTTTAATTTAAAGTCAATGACACACCATCTCGAAACTCTCAAACCTACACTTCTTCCCCACCAAACACATCTCATCCCTTCCACCACAGGGTGCGGTGGTCGGCGTAGCAGACGGAACATTTACCTAGCAATC
>NQII01005565.1:191816-195840 GCA_002778355.1 Clitarchus hookeri
AAATATTAATTCTCAAACTGCAAATGTAATTTGTTTTCATTTCATTTATAGAAGTTTACCCCTGGAATTTAAATAAATATTACTAGGTTGATATCAACTGTATGTCAAATGTAAGTGGTGCATATCAGTACCGTTTCCAGTCCATTTCAATACAAAGTGCCTTTAGTTGCGTCTGGGATTATGGTGGCAGAATAATTTAACTTGCATGACAGTGTCCACAGCACATCATTGCCATTGTTCTTTAAGTGATTATTAATTTCATATTATGTTTTATGGACACCTTATTTGATTGTTTATTTAACATATATGTATACGTAATTCACGCCACATTGTAAATGGTTGATTATTTCAGAATATGTAAATATTAAATGAAACGTATTTGTCAAGTTGTTTGCCATTGTAATATTAATCAAACGTATTATGAACCACCATGCAGCACCACGGGTACAATTACTGAAATATTAATCTATTTCAGCAGTCAGATGTTTTACAAATAAAACAATACATCAACAGAGCACACACTGACTCTTGTTGCAAAAAAGTGTCAACATAGTTGTGCGCGCACGCGCACACACGCACACTCCTCCCCCTCCAATAAACCCACATTGTTTTCTCTTTCTAGCTTGCATTTATTTTTAGTCAGCAGAATGAAGTCAACCTGATCATCGCGTAAAAACAAAACACAACAACAACAACAGATACCTCAGCTAGTTTTATTTCCCACTTGTAAAATCATCTTTTATATGTTTGACACACAGNAAATTGCAAGCTAAATTTTTTGTCGATTACTTAATTTTATTAATCAATCAAAATATTAATTCTCAAACTGCAAATCTAATTTGTTTTCATTTCATTTATAGATGTTTACCCCTGGAATTTAAATAAATATTACTAGGTTGATATCTACTGTATGTCAAATGTAAGTGGTGCATATCAGTACCGTTTCCAGTCCATTTCAATACAAAGTGCCTTTAGTTGCGTCTGGGATTATGGTGGCAGAATAATTTAACTTGCATGACAGTGTCCACAGCACATCATTGCCATTGTTCTTTAAGTGATTATTAATTTCATATTATGTTTTATGGACACCTTATTTGATTGTTTATTTAACATATATGTATACGTAATTCACGCCACATTGTAAATGGTTGATTATTTCAGAATATGTAAATATTAAATGAAACGTATTTGTCAAGTTGTTTGCCATTGTAATATTAATCAAACGTATTATGAACCACCATGCAGCACCACGGGTACAATTACTGAAATATTAATCTATTTCAGCAGTCAGATGTTTTACAAATAAAACAATACATCAACAGAGCACACACTGACTCTTGTTGCAAAAAAGTGTCAACATAGTTGTGCGCGCACGCGCACACACGCACACTCCTCCCCCTCCAATAAACCCACATTGTTTTCTCTTTCTAGCTTGCATTTATTTTTAGTCAGCAGAATGAAGTCAACCTGATCATCGCGTAAAAACAAAACACAACAACAACAACAACAGATACCTCAGCTAGTTTTATTTCCCACTTGTAAAATCATCTTTTATATGTTTGACACACAGATGCACTGCAAAAAACAAACATTTGAAATCATAAATAAAATCGTAATCCAATAAACGAAAGCAGGTTGTTGACAATCAATAGTCAGTTATAAATGCAATGCTACAAACAAAGACGAAGCGTATGATGCACGACTAAGAACGGCAATTAATTTTCCTTGTGATTTTCTTGATTCTTTTATTTTCTATTACTTTCATAAATCTGTGTGGTATTTTTAATGGTTCTCGATAATTACTATGTAAAATATCTGTATTTGTAAAATTTGAGTTTGTAACATTGGGGCTAGACCGTAAATTAAATATATTAGTTAAGGTTGCAAGTATGCCGCTAGACTACCAAAAATATATCAAAGGACAGGAATTCAAGTACTCTTGAGTATTACTTGTCGATGGACGCGCCCACACACACACACACAAGGACGAGACAGTTTCCAACGCGGTTGCACAAATGCGACATTTCGCTTAGCCAGCGAAATGTTGCAATCACGTGGAAAATCTGTCATCATCCCCCCCCTCTCCACCTGTGTGTGTGTGTGTGCGCGCGCACGTTGACAAGTACTACTCTGCGAGTACTTGAATACCTGTCCTTTTATATATTTATGTAAATGAAATATAATTTAATGGAGCTGATGCAAAACACTTGAAAGTTTGTTGAACAGAAAAACTGAATCCTAACAGCAATTGTATGATTCATTAGGTCATTAGAGAATAAAGTGGTGGCATTTCAACATTTTTACTAGACAAACGTGTAAAAATTAGCTATATTTATGCTATATGTAAACTCTAAAGCAAATAATTCTAGAATTGCTATTCATGACTATTCAAATTTGTCAGTGTTTTCATAGCTCTACTAGCGGGACACTACCCAGCTCTTAAACTAAGGTTTTCATGTTACCTACCCCACATAAGTGCATCTGGAGGGGAGTTATTTATTTAGAGAAACTTGGTAGCCTGCTTTAAGCAGACTGCCCAAACGTTTGCCCTAACTGCTGTTGTGTGCTGTATTACACCTAATGAACATATTCTTAATTTACACACACAATTTTTAAAGCGAGGGTACAACGCCAATGTGCATGCAACCTTATAAAATATACGACTGACAGGAAAATGACAACACAGGTGGAAAAGCCAGTTTTAAACCTTAGGAAGAAGGCATACCTTCACACAAACAGTCATCTTCACAATCAAAATATACATTCCAGCATGCCCATAGCTTTTACTTTTTGACTCACTCCTCTCTTCGTCAAGGTTTCATTACAGATACAAAGAATCATGACTAAATATCAATGCCTAAACAAGAGATTCAACTTTGCTACAAGTAAGGTTGTTATATCTACAGTGCACAACCAACAAACATTACACCGGTCCCACGAATACTTACTAAGTAACCACAGGACAAAGCTCACAGGTCTAACGAATTCACACACATTATGTGAACCAAGCAATCACTAGAAATGAGCAATATTACTTGGTGATTCACAGTTATTACAGTGAAACCTCCTCGTTGAGTTCCCGTTTATGTCGATTTCCCGTATCAGTCAATTTTTTTTGGATGATCCCAACAAACTTCCTATATAAACAATGTTAAAAAAAACCAGCATGCTACGACCCGTAAATCATTAATTTACCCGCATCCATTGATCAGATCTTCTGTCCGAAAACCAAAATATATTCGGAATAAATGTTTATCTGTGAAATAACTATCTTAAAACTGGTACTACCAAAATTTAGTAGCGCCCAAGAACAGGTAAACAGACACGCCCTAACCTCAAATGTTAGTGTACACAACTAGTTGTCGTGAAACGTTGCAACTAGTTGTCGTGAAACGTTGCAATTGTCAACAACTACGTAATTTATTTTTGATAATTCAATCACTATTTGTTTTAAATTACTCCTGTCGAAAAATTTAAATGTAATAGTTTAGTAGGTTTCTATTATAAATCATTGTTTTTAATAAATTTTGTTTGATTTTTGCCACTTTTTCTACATTTGGCAAAAATTTATTGAATTTTATATAAACATTCGGCGGATTTTCGAAATTGGAGTTGAAGTTAGGTTTTACTTTTTGAGGAGAGTGGTCCACATGTTGAGTTTTCCCGCATGCCGAGTTTTTTCAGTAGGTCCCATGAAAAACGAATAATAGAGGTTTCACTGTATATCACTATCGAGGTGTACTCACTACTAGCGGCACAGAATACTGATACTTACTCCCCGGCCTTCCAAGCAAGCTGCTCAGGGTTTTCAACACTTCAGACACTGGACCAAATGTCTTGGGACCTCGTGGGAAGCTGCGCGGAATATAACCTGCAAAGTAATGAGAACATTAGATTTCAATCAAATATTCACTTCTCAACCTTCCCCACACCTCTCCTGCCCATTCTTATCCCACATCACACCCTCCAACAATACACACTTCCACATCCTTCCCTTCTCACCCTCCAACAAAACGCACTTTTA
>NQII01005565.1:195866-275731 GCA_002778355.1 Clitarchus hookeri
CCCTACTTACACTTCCCCACCCACACTGCTCCAACACACACACTTACTTCCCAATACCTACCCTGCTAGGGGCCGCCATGGCCAAGCGGTTAGACTGCTCGCCTCCCACCTAGGTGAACCGAGTTCAATCCACGACCGGGTCACTCCCAGATTTTTGCAAGTGAGAATCGTGCCGGACGATGCCGCTGGTCGGCGGATTTTCTCAGGAATCTCCCATTTCCCCTGCCCACACATTCCGGCGCTGCTCCATACTCATCACATTTCACCCACATTGGCTCTCAAGACCCCTCCTCACCCCCCACACATCTCCTTCCGCAAACATACAAGAATTTGTCACTCTTCAAATATAAGGGACTTCCCCCCCCCCCGCTATAATATACGGGACATCACTACTGAAATATAGGACTCATTAACTATATAAGACTCATTACTCAAATAAAGGCAATCTTTTACCTGAATATATAACTACTGCAAAATTAGAACCACTCAAAAATAAGACAGCCTCAAATACAGTACTCAAAAATAATTTTCTAAAAAAATTTTTTGTATGTATTTTTAAAGGTTATTTTATTCAGGCATGTACTATAAACATAAATTTGTTTGCCTACTGATGCCAAAACCAAAATTTGATGAAACACATTTTTAATATGAAACATTCTGTTACATAATCCCAGCTAGGTGTGCCAGACTGTACTTTTGAGGAAATAATGTACAGAAAGCTACAGCCAGGTGCGAGAACATCTCTGGATGCATTACACACACTGGAAGAGTACAAAATATTTTTCAAAAGTCGTCATGTTCTCGGAGACAACCAACTACAATACAAGGTACAGACTCGTCCACACTTGAAAATTCTGTTACATTATTCAGGAAAGCAGATTACTGCACCATTTTTCTATACCAGTTTTACTACAATGTCTACCGTTTGTAAATTTTCACATATAATCAGCAACTGCTTTCTTGTTGCAAAATAATTGTTTAATTGCACATTAATTTCAATGAATGCTTATAATAAATTTTTTTGGAAGAGAGAATAATGAAAACATTATGAAAATACCGAAATGAAAACACCATTTTTCAGGTTTCAAAATACCACTTCCTGCCATTTCAAAATAACAAAATTTTCCAGTCCGTACGGCAATGGCGTTTGCCGCGACATCCAGTTTTCAAGACGTCACGGCCACACGTCCAACACAAACACACAAGACACGCACCCAGCAACCTGATGACGACAAGAACGACTCTGTCGCTCAGTCGCTTGTCTTGCCACGCCGTAACCATCACCATCAACTGCTTCTGGACTACTTCTTTGTGGATGACGTACCACTGCTCCTTCTTCGCAAGGATCAGGAAGGCCCTCTCTATGTAGTTCAAGCGACCCTCTGCACACATCTCCTCCATTCAGTTTTACAAGAAACAAATTCTGTCACATTGTGAAACATTCGCATGATGCTAAACACAACCAAGTCTTCAATTAACATCATTCTACTTGAAATTAGTGCTCAATTATAACAAGACACAAGATTTTATGGTTTCATTTATTTGTCTAATTTGTATTTTAAAAGTTTAACATTATTTTGATATTTATTTAATTTTTGTGAATGATTCATAATGTTTAAAAAATCAGATTTCAACACATTGCATTCAGATAAAATTGTAATATATAGCAATTGAAGATAATAAAAAATAAGCATTTTATTTGAAATAAAATAAAGAAATTTAACCACCTTCCCTTTGGTCAATAACTTAAAAAATTTTCAAAATCTAATTTGTTCAAAATAATTAAAGTTTTATTGATAAAAAAAAGTATTTTTGTTAATTTTATTTTAATCAGAGTCTCAACTTAAATTTTGGTGTTGTGCAGTGTATTAACTTGCGTTTCAGTGTTATTTTGATTTTATTGCTATTCATCATATAAACTTGCCTCTAACTATAACACAACTGGCAAAAGGTAGGTACTCTATGTCTGGAATAACACATTGTTCTTACCTACAGTAGTAATTCAAGCTCACCGTAGCATTCCCTACAACCCTTTCCTTTGCACCTGTCACTTTAATTTACCAGAAATTCTTTAAAAGATGATTTCCATAAAAAATACTTTGATTTCCTCGTGTTTGTTATAGTGAAGTTTTTCTGTACACCAGAATGCACAAACTTATGGATTAGACGTAAAGTAAGCATGGCAATTAGAAGTTACCAAAGGCACGATACAAAACTTGACATTTGAAGTGTTTCTAACAAAAAAAAAATTTCCGAAATCACAAACAAATAAACACAAAAGAACAATAAAATTAACATAATGGTGTGTTTGACATGGGAGGGTTTCTTTCTTCCAACAGCAGCTTAGTACCACCGTGTGTGGCCTCCATGTCAATTGCTTTTTGTTTTCTTGTTGAAATCTTAAACGTATCAGAATTAGAACCAGAACCCTGTATTGTCCTTCAACATTAACTATAAATACAATAGACAACGTCAATTCTTAACTTCACACTAAAAAATTTCAACCACGATACGGATTTGCAACAATCAAAACAAACGCATAGAAAATGTGAATGCCTTCCGCTTTTGTATGTAAGTGTGTACTAAGATGTCGCGCTTCAGTCGATACTGTAATCGAAACAAATTTTGAGTCGATTTCGTAGTTCAAGCAAGCGCCACGATGTAGCACTTCAGTTTTTGTCCATGACACGTAGCACATTGTATACATCTATGGTAAAAGCAATTCAACATGAGAAAGTCGGGTAAGTTTGTTTATTTTTCCTGTGTTTTCACTTGATGATTTCCTTTGTAATGTTCCGTCTTATTTACTACCGTATTTATAATAATGCAGCCGCACAGTTGGGCGCCATCTTGTAACGTTGCGGAAGTATTACCCTGCCGAATGTTTACATTGCCACGGCTTGCTCATAGGTAGAAAACGAGACTCAGTACGAGTACGAACTTTCATAATCAGTTATACCAGTGCAGAAAACAGCGCCACAGTAGTTTACGGTTTATTAATGTCTCAAACTTACATCGCACGACTAAGTTACTGAGGCAGGAGGGATGTTCCTTCCCTCCTGGCACCCTAACGACCCACGCCCTTTCCGGCTGGTGCGTCTTCTCACGCCCGACGCGTCTTCTTCGACGGTTGCTGACTTTCTCTCTAGGCGATAGGCACCACCAGTATATATTAGGCAGGCCTATCTCCCCCTTCTCCTAAGATAAGCGCATGGCCTCCGGCATCTGCCCAAAACTGCCAAAACTGCGCTGTGTCCCGCGCTCACAACATGTTATTGTACCTGCAAAGGCCGCATAACCAAAACAACAACTTTCGAAACTAGACGGTACACGGACTCCTGTTACAACGTAAACAGCAGATGTCCACACGTCTGCTCTACAAACAAACACGGGAAACTAGCCACCGCGGCTTTAACTTGAAACCTGACAAAATATTACAAAGCTTTCCAAAGCTAAATACACACGAAAGAATTTTACACCCGTGTCCCGAAAATTTAAGCATACTGCGTCATTACATCTTTTACAAGTTTTAAACAGATATGTTAAAAAATATTTAGTTTGAGTCAAAATACCTTGTTCGTTATCGTGAATTGTTAATGTACTATTCTAATATCTTAACCTCAAAATTCATAATACTGAAAAATATTTTCATTAAAATACATGCGGTATTGTCGGGACCAAATTGTTTGTTCTTTATACTGAAATGTTAGCATGACTGTAGTTCGTTAAGGTGGTGTTTTACTGTATATTCCAAACTTTTTGTGAGGTGTTTATTTGCATGTGAGAAGGCCAGGGACGTAAGTCAGTATACCACCTACTTGCAGCTAAATAAAAGGTGGCACCTGCCAAGGATTTGTCGCTGCCTTTGTGGGGTTCTGTTGTTAAGCTCGTCTCCTACATCATGTTGTTGAACTTTATGTTGACATCACTCCATCATCAGCAGAGGCCTGGACGGATTCACCGGTGGTACTTCCACGACTGAACACATCTCCACTTTCGCTGCAGATCGTGTGAGCAAGATTCATTCCCTTGTTCCTGCAGGACACTGGAAATGCGTCAGGTCAGAGGACCACCCTGGTGAGTGTGTCTCTCGTGGGGTGCTGCCTGCTCAACTCGTAGAACACCCTTTGTGGTGGTCGGGGCAACCCTGGTTGAAAGATCCTGCTGTGCTGGAGGAACGGAAGCTGCACACATTCATTCAGATGAGTTAGAAACTCTGACCATTTGTTTCAGCTGTGTAACTGTGCTTCTTCATGTTTCAGAGTACTTGCTTCGTTTCAGACACAACACTTGGGCTGCTCAGGCTTCTCGTTTGATTGAGAACTTAAGTCCAGTAGAACTCGATAAGTCTTTGCAACTATGTCTGTGCTATGTTCAAGCAGTCTCCTGCAAAGACGATTTGTCTGCTTTGCAGAAGGGTCGGCGCATTTCACTACAGCTTTGGAAAATCGCCTCCAACCAACTGGGCCTAGTGAAGGAAGATAGACTGCCTGCGTTAAAGTGGCAATTGGGCGTATTGTGAGCTCCTTCCAGGCAATGATGAGGTGTCTCAAGTGGCCACAGTGAGCACCGCCACGGGGACATCCAAACGTCTTGCAGTCAAGTGAAATAAGTTATTTCACGGTGGTGGGGATGTTTGGGCATGCAACACAACAGATCTCGCATCCAAACTGACGTTGTGCAACAAGCAAAGCCCTAAATAAAATATTTTTTATCATTTCCACTATTTTTTTTAGGAATATTGTTTAAGAGGTTAAAAGTAAAAAATGGCGACAGTAGATAATTTATAAAATAACCTGTGATATTTTTCACACGTTTTTTTTATCTTATCTTTTTACATTTAACAGGATATTATGTAACCATACTGCAAGGTTATGATTTGTGGATCAGAAGGGATGGCAACTGGCAAGGAAAGAAACCCCCCCCCCCGCCAAAAATTTCTTCTAACAAACCAAAAGTATGTATCTACTCTATTGCATTTGGTCTCTTAGAAAACAAGAATAATGCACAGCAAAAACAAAAGAGACACAGAATAGAATCAAAGTTCCACTGTCTTCAGTTAATATAAAAAAACTTACATAAAGAATTCTGAACAAGCAATAAAGTCAGAAAGCATCAAGAAAATGCAACCAGTAAACACAACACAAACTTGAAAAACAAAAATAATAAGTATGTTTTCCCTCCCAATCTCCTCACAGTTTCTAAATTTGTGCTTGGCTGCCAAACGCATTGCCTGTTGCATCTCTGATCACACAAGCCACAAACTACTGGGCACGCACCTCGCAGCCAGTCCGACAGTTTCTTGAGCACGTCTCTGAACATGAACTCCCCTCTCCGGTAGCCAAACTTCCTGCACACGAGATTCTTCACGCACTCGACCTTGAACAACGGGCTGCCATTGCTGTTCTGCTGACTCAGCAACACATGACTGATCACGAGACACAGCGGGTGCTCTGGAAAACACACACCGAGTTGACAAACACACACCGAGTTGACAAACACACATACGTTGAGACCTCAAAATACTGTAATCACAATTACTTGAAAAATAACGTGAACCAGGGTTGCCACTTTTCATTTCAAAATCCCCTGAAATTTCTCACAAAAAGAATTTTTCCCCCTGACATTTTTCCTTAACATATTTTACTGTAAAGATAGATGCATTTCAATTATAGCATACTTTCACAAAAAAAACAGTTAAGTCTCGATTAAACGTGTTAACGCAAAAATAGAGCTTAATGGAGACTCATTCAAAATCCAATAAATTGCATCAAAACTTTAGCTAGCTGTGTGCAGCTAGTCATGTTCGTAAGATCTGATGTAAAAATTAAGATGTTTTGCTGACAAGTTATAAATTTTTCTTAATAGAGTGACGTACCGTAATTCACCGCATAACAGTCGCTACAATGTATTCAAACTAGACAACTTGTAAATATAAATAAACAAGTTTCAACATAAAAGAGAAAAATGAAAACTTGGGGTAAGTTATTTCTTGAATGAAACAAACTCATACTTTTAATTTATATATAAAAATAACAAATGATACAAACCTTTACCAAAATGTGCTTTCAGCAAGGTTTTGTCGTAGAGCAAAAGTGCAGCATGTATGACAGGGAATGCACCGTAGCTGAGAGCAAATAGTGCATCGCAACACAGCATGAGAATGTGATTATACTGGCCGTACCTCAGGCACAACAACACGTAGAACCTCGACAACGCACACAGAACTGATGCCTGCAAACATAACAAGTAATATACATCACACACTGCAATTTATGGTAAGGCCATGTTCAAATTGGCAAATTTTGTTAACAAAATTGTTACACGACTCAATTTTTTATACAAAAATGATTATGTATTTTGTAACTTCATTTGTCTTTAAAAGGCAGCAACGCTTTACAAAAATACCAATAAGCGAGATTTGTTTTTATCTGGAGGCAGCATACGGAAAATATAGAGTAATTAACTTGATTTGGAATAGAGAAGCGTGCTTTGTCGTTTTAATTACTGTGTGTGTTGTAAAATTATGTGCTGCAACAGTTGCCTAGTCTGGCTCAAGCAAATAAGATCAGTGTTTTCATAATATGACGGCTGATAGTTAGTTTTCTGAGAGAAACTCAAGCAAAATGTTTCCGGATTCTTCAGAAGTTAGAAAAATCAACATGGTTAATGAAGGACCGGAATACGCGAACCGCAACCAAGTTTTCGTTTTGTTGTATGTGTTTCAAGTGACAAATGGTGAAGTACATTCTTGAAAGGCGGGCACACGTGCTGTTACGTGATATTAGTTTATCAGATTGTGTCGGCCACGTCAGTCATTTTCTCCTTGAGTTAATTATGGCGTTCATATGTATTAAATTTTAGCACGTTCTCCAGGTAAACTATTTGAGACGAGTAAGAATTTTGAATTACGGGTTAAGTAAATGCGTACACAAAGAATCTTCCCGCTAAAATTTTGACAGTAAATTCTTGTCAAATCCTTTTGAGCAACACGCCAAGACGCCATTAA
Source organism: Clitarchus hookeri (assembly GCA_002778355.1). Lineage (NCBI taxonomy): Eukaryota > Metazoa > Arthropoda > Insecta > Phasmatodea > Phasmatidae > Clitarchus > Clitarchus hookeri. The sequence continues at coordinate 202,876 of NQII01005565.1, forward strand.
ACAAACACACCGTCCATCATGTCAGAAGAACTTGTTTTAAGAACAGAACTGCAGTCGCACCAACAAAGGTTGTACTTAATTTTGGAAGGGGGAAGAAAAGTGCTAGCAAAGACACAGTGAAAAATATGCTTTCTTTCAATCAATGTGCAAGGAAATCAAAAAAACACAAGACAATTTGAAGCCGATATCTCACGAGCTGGATGATCTTTCAAAGGTGACACTCCCACACTGTGTAGTCCCGTTGGGTGCTTAAAGGTTTGAGTTGCACAGATTTGCAGATGCTTCAGAAAGAGGATATGCTGCTGTAATCTATCTTAGGGTAGAAGGGACAGATAAGGTTGTGGTGTGTCTGGTCTGTGCCAAATCTAAAGTAGCGCCTCTAAAGGCTCTCACGTTACCAAGGTTCAAACTGTGTGCTGCTCAGTTAGTTGCCAAGCTGATGAAGGTTGTCGCCGAGGTCTACGCTATTCTGCCAGGGCTAGAGCTGTTCGCTTGGTAAGATTCCATGGTGGTCTTAGCTTAGATTAAATCAGAAAGCAAGGAATGGAAGACCTTTGTACGTAATCGAGTTGGTGAGATCCAATCTCTTGTGCCAACCATGCACTGGGTACATGTTCAATCAGAGTAAAAACCAACAGATTGTGCATCCAGGGGCTTGTTGCCCTCTCATTTTCTTGACCACCCCCTTGGTGGAAAGGACCCCCTGGCTATCTCAGTGCTCCCCTCCCACTAAAGGTATCGCAGCCAGTGAACATCCATTAAATCAAGAAGAAGTTGAATTGGAGAGACAGCAACAGGTTTTGCAGTTACAGTAATAAAGAGGGATTCTTTTCCTTTCACTAACTACTCTTCTTTAACTGGGTTACAAAGTATTATATCATATTGTTTTACATTTGTGAACAATTGTCGAAGTCAACCCATCTAAGGCCACTCACCTCTGTCGAGCTACAGCAGGGAATTGGCAGACAAAGACACAACTGACCAACCAGCTGTGCGGCCTAAATCCATTTGTAGATGGAGGAGATTTTTGCGAGTGGGAGGCCGCCTACAGCATTCTTCCTAAAGTTACCAACAAAAGCATCCATTGTTACTTCCCACCAAGCATCATTTCAGTTTATTGCTCATTGATTCCGAACATAACAAATATCTTCATGCAGGCCCTCTGTTTGTACATTCATTGCTCCGACAGAATTATTGCATAATGGGTGCTCATCGCACCATTAGACACAGGCTGAAACAGTGCAATCAATGCTTCCGCCATTCGCCACAACTATGTGTTCCACCAATGGGCGACTTGTCTAGCTGCAGAGTGCACCACGCTCGAGCTTTCCTGCATGTTGGGGTTGATTATGCTGGTCCATTTATGGTCACCATGCGGAGATTGAGAGATGTAAAATCTTACAAGGCATACCTCAGCCTTTTTGTGTGCACGAGTACAAAGGCACTGCACCTGGAACTTGACAGAACTGTTCTCAGAGCACTTCCCAGCAGCACTCAAGAGAATGACCGGCCATCTGGGAACCTGCGCTTATGCATATTCAGACCAAGGCAAAAAATTTTGTTGGGACTAAGGCAGCGCTGGGAAAGCTGTACAGTTTTGTAACCTTTGATGCTTACTACCAAAAAATGTTGACAAACTTAGCATTTGAAGAATTCCAGTGGTACCAGAACCCTTCAGCAGAACCTCATTTCAGAGGATTATGGATGGCGGGAGTGAAATCTGTGAAAAGGCACTTACCATATGATCATATGATGTTGGCAGCCAAATTTTGACGTACGAAGAACCGAATACCTTATTTGTTCAGGTTGAGGCAATTTTGAGTTCCCGCCCCCTCTGTCCTGTTAGTGACAATCCAAATGACCTTACCACTTTGACGTCGTCACATTTCCTGGTAATGGAACCTTTGACAGCAATTCCAGAGCCTGATTTGATAAACACACTTCTTTAATGCTTAAATCGTTGGCAACTAATCCAACAATTACACCAAACTTATTGGAAACGCTGGAGTCAAGACTATCTGCATACTCTGCAGCAGAGGTCCAAGTGGACAGATCAACAGTCGTCCATCACCGAGGGCACCCTCGTGCTGGTTAAGAACCAGTTACCTCCTACCACGTGGAAGTTGGGACGGGTTACTGAAGTTAACCCATGACCAGATGGAGTCGTTCAAGTAGCCTCTATTCTCACAGAACAAGGTGTTCTCCAGCATCCCACCAGGAAGTTGTGCCTCCGTCCTTCCCGGTAAAGAAAACTTTGTTTTGGTCGGGGGGATGTTTGTGCTGTAAACAGTGTTGTGTGTGTTGTAAATAGTACTATGTGACTTTATCGTTAAAATTGTGTGCTGCAACAGTTGGCACAGCTTCTTCAATTTAATTTCTCCAATTACCATCACACCTAGTTTTATCAACATCAGTTTACAAACCATTGTATAAAATATTACAGTTTGTTGACAAAGCCAACTAAAGAGAAAATCAAACATTTGTATACACCTTATGACATTTAGCACAAATGCAATAGTAACCATGCAATCCTGTTAAAAAGTACAAAATTCTTACTTGAGGTGTACGACACAGCCTGAACATTCCATACGATATGTACGACAGAATATGGTCCTTCACATCCTTGAAATTGGTAACACTGGTCAGCCTAAAGACCAAAGCCAACAAATGGTGCTCTGTGCCTGAGAGTTCCGGCATTCCGCTCTGAAGTGCCTCGTACTGCGTGCTAATGTACTCCATTGTGGCACGAATTATGCACCTGTAAAAAAAAAAAAAAAAAAAAANAAAAAAAAAAACCACAATGAGAGAATTCATGCACAGTTCATCCAACCCTCCAAATAACCACGCAATCCCACTGGGCAACAACATATCACTTCATTCAAACTAAATTACAAAAAGACACCTATCCATTAGTTGCAATGGAGTGGAGTGTAGTGGAGAGGTTTGGCATCTTTTAACAAAAAGGTCTTGAGAGGTGAGGGTGAAACGAGGTAGATATGGAGCAGCACTAAAATGGAAGAATGAGTGGAAGAAGAGGGCTGAGCGGGNCACTGCAACCATCTGCACTGTCCAGTATGATTCCCACATGCGAAAATCCAAGAGCAACACACCTGTCTCTAAAAGGCTGCTCTAAGGAGGCATGAGACGTCATCGCGGTCAACTTTTTCGTGGATGCTATTGCAGATGCTCATGTGCATCATGCTATTGCCTGGCATCGCCACACAGCATGCAGGATGCCCTGGCCCGAGCATTAGAGGTGGAATCAGTGAAGCAGGAGTCATGCTCCAACATGTCGTACAGGCAGCTACCCTGTGCAATGACGACGATGGAGATAGCATCCTGGACGTCTTGATGAAGTTGGAGGACACAATGAAAGACATTGCTGCCAGAGTCTGTGCTAGGAAATCCAGTTTTTGTCCACCTAAGCGTCGGGTGTGTTTATGACGTACCTGCACCCGGTTAAGGGAGCCCGTAGTCCTACACTAAGTTTGGTAATGGATTTGCCAAAGACACGGTCTCCTACTTTACCCTGGTGAGCTGACGTCTACGGAGGATAACATCAGTCACCCTTAGAAACTAGTATGCAGAGGTTTGAGAGAAAACGTATTTATTCGGTTAGGAATAAGCACAGTGGCTAGTACTACCTTCTAACCAACCAAGAACTGAATGGAAGTAAACTACGTAAACCAGGTGAAGGAGACCTGGGTCTGACCTGAACAAAGTAGATGTGCCTATAGTCAGTTCACGACTGGAAGAAACTTTTGAAAATCAACCTTTGAAAAAACACCCTAGCCGTAAGCGACATGCATATAACATTACAAACAGCGGCGAGCGCGAATACAGTTATGCCGTTAGGTTGCCAGCACAAAGAGAGGAAATAGTTCCAAAGTTTTAAGGTAATTGTTAATTTATCGGTTACAAATGGGCGTCGAAAAGAATTGTATCTTATTACACCAATTATTAATGACGTGATGCTAACATATTTAGATTTCAACGTTTCTTGCATAGCCACATGATTACGCTCAAGGTTAAAGTAACGCGGCCGTTTGTTTACTAACCTTCGTAGTCCTTGTGTTGTTGACACACGTGCCAGAGAATTTGTGCGATTATCTTGTTTACCTATAATAATTCATTTATCTGCGTTGTTTTACTAATATCCACTCTTTATTATTTGGTTTTTAATAACGTATGATTTTAATTTGTGCTCACTTTCAGTTCTAATTTCTTTTGTTTTTATGTGTTTCGTGCACGTGTCTTTCCTTTGCCACTTTATTCTAACGTTGCAGTATTTGCACATAAGAATTGTTTTCACATTGTCGAAGACGTAGAATCCTTCACTCGCAAACTCTGCCGTCCTGTCGAAAACCGTCACAACCATTTTTAAATAACGTTTTACAATTGCGCGAAACATCCGACTCAACCACCACGCCATTTTAACGTCTGTAGCAATTTCGATCAATACTGATGATCTTGCCTTCGATGTACGGGAATTTATCGAAAGTCACTAACAATCGATTGTAAATAGACAACAACTATCGATTCATCAAAATACTCGCATTTTGGGTTTATAGAATGAAATGTTTTTTCGCTGGCATCGCATATTCTTTTGTGTGAAATTCTCAAGATTAAAAACTTTACGCTTGTGGAATATCCATTAATAATATATACATGACTTTTATAATGGGTACGTGCATGTACGAACACATGTACACACACAGTGGAATGTAAACATTGCATGTAAACATTGCCATGTGACTGTCACATGGCAATGTTTGTTTACTTTTGGCGGAAGGATACGAAATGGGCTTGACAGTAAATCTTTAGCAGGGCTTCAAGAAAGTCTCTTCCAGTCGTGANATACGAAATGGGCTTGACAGTAAATCTTTAGCAGGGCTTCAAGAAAGTCTCTTCCAGTCGTGAACCGACTATAGGTAGCTATTACAACTGTCTCAAAGTATCTCAATGCTGTTGTTCAGAAGGGACGCCGGGGGCCACTACCAGAAGGGTAGTGTGGTTGCCGTTACCAGAAGGGTGTTTCACAGTTCAAGGGGTTATCAGGGCGAACAATCTTGGCTGACGCGTCCGAGGATGCCCCCGCAACAAGGGGTGTACTTGTAGGGACTCGTAGCAAGTTGTTTCAGGGTTCAAACCCTGGGGTGACATGAAGGCACGTCTAGATGAGGCAAAATCGTGTTTATTATAGTCAGAATAAGCATCACGCGTCATAGCTCTAAGCACATATAATGCCTTTATCATTTGCCCCTTGCATAATTTGAATCCAAGGTTGCCAGTAAATATAGCCATTTTTATAATTACATCTTTATAACACAAAGCATTGCAAGAATAATGTAGAATGTAATTGTGAAAAGAAGATGCTTTCATTTTGATAATTGCTATGTATTTTGTTCCCGATTACTTGGTCATGTCGACTAATTTACAACATTGTCATTCAGCTATCAATTTGGTTAAATCACGGTGTGCAACATAGTATAAGAAACCATAACAACCATTCGGCAAACTCTGAAACCAATTGTTATAACAGTTGCCACGGAGCAACACTGGGAAGAGATTGAATGTGAATTTTCTGACGTGGAACTTTCCAAACTGCTGCGGGGTGCTTGACGGTAAGCATGTAGAGTTAAAAAAAAACCCCCAAAAAGTGGTTCACAGTTCTATAACTAGACACCAGCATAGTATCATTTTAATAGCTTAAGTAGATGCAAATTACAGATTTATCACCGTTGTTGGTGCATATGATATGAGCAGTGATGGGGGGAAAAATTATATCATCTGCTCCTGGAAAAATGTTTAATGCTAACAAACTGAACTAGCCTGGCAACAAAGTACCGCCACACTCAAAAAAAGTGTTGCCACACGTTCTCGTCACGGATGCAGCTTTCCCATTGAAAGACATTCTAATGTGACCATATGCAGAGGCGGATACAGAGAATAACGAGCATAAAAAAGTGTTTAACTACATGCACAGTCGTGCGCGAAGAGTTGTCGAAAATGCATTTTGCTTGCTTACTAAAAAATTTAAGTGGTACTCCACAAAATACAACATTCTACCCAAACAACTGTTGCGCTGCACGATTTCATGAGAAATGATGAATGTTCGTGGCGACCGGGTGAACTGGAGGTTGAAGAAGAGTTTTGTCTGCTAGGCGACATCCCTCATGTCGTTGGCCGCACACCCTACTCAGCAGAAAAGTATCGGAGAAGCTTTTACTGAATACTTTATATCACCAGGTGGACGTTTATCTTTCCAGTTGCAGCGAGTGTGAACCGGAAGAAAGTGATCAGTATTCTTCTCGTATGTGTGGTTCAACGATACACTTACTTTCTTTCCCAAACAAGTTTCACTGGTTTCATGCGACATAAATGTCATTTTGTAATACTAATGACTGAAATACTGTGATGAATGATACTGTCAACGTATAAAGGTCCCGGGTTGTATTTTACATATGTATATACGATTTTATTTTACTGCAAGTTAATTTTCTGATACAATTAATTGCAGAAATGAATATACGTATTGCGAAACAAAATATCACGTGTAAATATACAACTTTCTCATTCATTTATACATTAAAACCTTTGGAGTATTTTGCATGTTTATTGCTGTACAATACATACTTGCGATTGGTAACAATACTGATGACTGACTGCAAACAATTTTCAATCACAACAATATACTTTTTAATTCCCACTTACATTTATGTTTATCATGATAAGAGACAACCTAAACATTCAAAAACTGTAAATTATCAAATTTAAGGCCTATAAACTCTAACCAGAGAGACCTTACGAAACACAGTTTGTTTTTCAAAACATATAATAATAGTACCTGTCAAATCTTTGATTTTTCTGAAATTTGTTGCAGTGCGTTGTCCTTCTTCCTGTCGTGCTAGCTGGCATCACTGACATAATCGAGAAATGGGTATTCACACACACATTCTATAAGCGATTTGTTTGTACTCCTTTTATGAAAATTGTTTCTCACACAAAGAACAGCGCACCGTCAACTACAGGTCTGTTCACAGATGTACTGGCCGGGCTGTTCGAGGTGAACAGATTTAATTGTCGAGGAGGCATTCCGGTCGCTCCATTCCTGTACCGAGCCGACCGCTCCTAGTGGGTTGCATTCCATTGTGGTCTGTGCAGAGAAATATGACCGGTGTCATGCCGAGTTGAGCCATACCGCGCTGTCCGTTCATAATGATTTCCCTCCTTTACTGTAAATATTGGAATTGTCAAATATGGATATATAATTTATTAAGTAATTCAATAGGTTTAGATAGATTATGTATTGGGAATGATTTTAGTTAGTTACATTAATTTCTTTGAGGTAAATGCAAATTGTACTGATTAAATTTATTAATTGTAAATAGCAAGAGGTATCAATTCGTGGTCAGATATAGAAACAAAAGTATTTTCTTTGTAATTATTTTTTAATAAATTAGAAAATTACAATTAAAACTTTTATTTAACTAAGGCTAACATCCCTTGACGAACCTGGTTTAGCCCACTGACTGAGAAATTGTAACACTATTACGAATGTTATTTTAAAGGTCGGGTCCTTTGTTTGCCACAGAGACAAACTTACCTGGTTTACATTCCATGCATTCGCCTTCAAAATCAACTCTACCCATTATAAAACAAGAATACTGCTGCAACAGCAGAGAATTTGTAATTTCTTTTAGGCGTTTCATCACGCACAAAACACACCACGCGCAACAGATCATTGGTTTGGAAACAGAAGCAGCTCGTTAGGCTCAATATATAATGATGGAGATGATGACAGTGATGAAGATAATGACAATGATGAAGATAATGACAGCACCACTGCCACTGAGAATGGTGATGGTTATTATTATTAAATAAATAATACTATTATTATCCCACAAATGTTGCAGGTATTTCTAGTGCATCAAATTTTATTTAATGAAGTTTTTTTTTTAAGGCTATAATGGGATACTTAAATCCCTATGACACACTTAACAGCATTAATAAACCAAGAAAATTGAACTGAATAAAATTTTTGAAATCCTCAGTACCTCTGATTGCAAGTATATCGGATAAAGGGATCAGCGCTTGTAACGCACAGTTCCACAAGCACAAGAACACGGGAAAACACAACTCACATTGCCAGTATTGAGCTATTCATTCCTCGAGTGCAGTTGATCAGGCTATATATCGCGGCATCCACGTTCGCCTGCGAAACTTCCTTCTGAAGATAACTCGTCAAAATTTTGTCCCCATAGGATTCCATATCTGGAAAAAAAAAAAAAAAAAAAAACAGACAAGTAAACACAAACCCACATTGCAATCACAGCTTTGTGAATGAAAAATTTATATAAACTGGGAAATAATTATACAGCATAAGGCTCGAGCCGACACACGAGTTGCTTGGACATTGCCCCAACAAACGGAGGACCGCGACGTCAAGCTGTAGGACCCAGCAACCAAAAGCTAATTCACAAAAAATAATGGAGGTAACATTCCANCCCAATATCTATTTTAGTAAAATATGAAATGGTTGGGGGTGGTTGTTTTTATCAGTTATGTACGAATTATTTCTCAGTTAACTTCCCAGCTCCCAGGTACCTAACTGCTCTCAGAAAACAGATGGCGCCCAAGAAGCGACTGCACAATAACACTGCATCACATCTTTTTCAAGACTAGCAAACACCCATTTAATACTTTTGAAAATCACAGACTATAACGATTTTCTTTCAATGCCGTGAAAAGCTTACCGCCAGAAATTTGTGATTAGCTCCCTCCAAAATATATTCTAAAATTTCCGAAAATTAGTTTATTTTACTAGATAAATTTTTTTTATTTTAGGTAATACTTACAGTTTAATTTGCCGTTCTTCAAATTGTGATCTTGACGATCCCTACACTGGAATCTCACACGATAATTCTTCCAAGAGTCCTGCAACGAAACACACATTGAAACTGCTTCATTATCCTCGCAGCCAGCCTGTTTACGCAGGTTAGCAGCTGCATTGGATGATCGCCTGCATTTCTTACCAGCTGGACCAGGCATTTCTACAGCAGAACATGTTGCTTTCGGAGCACATGGTTGAGTTACAACATTGACTACTTCAGTAGCTGTGTTACGCAGTGATCTAAGTTCTTTCCTACGTGCACGCTGAAACCTCTTGGGTAATTCTGCAGTTCCATTATGAACAACATTAGGCTCTTTAATTGATGCATCTTGCAAACTCTTTGGTATTTCAGCACCTGCATCATCCACTGTTTTAGGTTTCTCAGTCGACGTGCTCTGCAATATCTTTGGTACTTCTGCGGCTGGAAAGTATGAGTTGTATGGTGCGATGACGGAGCAAATTGGTTTGGGCAAAGTCAAATTTAAAGAACGAGATGGCTTTACCATTGGCGATGAAGAGAACAACGGTTTACTCACTACCATTGCTGCACAATGTCGTGACTTAAGTACAGGTGAAACCAAAGAATCTAACGGATTAGGCATCGCCAGACTTGTTTCTATAATGTTATGGTTTACCACCTCTTTCGCATCGCCACTTGTGCCTGCTGACGAATCAGAATCATTTGCCACTGCATCCACGCTAATCGTATCTTCTGCAGCAGATTCACCAACGTTTGTGACATCTGTTGTACTGGAATTTGTTTCTAATAATTCACGATTGCACGACTGCATCAAACCAACTTCCTTCTTGATTGGCAGTAAAGTACCGCTTCTGTTTTTCCCGTACGACTTGACAAAGGGCGTTACTTTGAAGTGCCACCCATCATCTTCAGACGTGTCACTTTCAGCGATGATATCGCAATCGTGTTCCACTTTGATAGGTTCAGTTTTGATAGGACTAGAGTACACAGCGCTGTCACCACATCTATCTGAATGGTTGGTCAGTGTGATACCTTCCTCGACAGCGACAGGTTTGACATTCGTGGAAATTACTTGATGTCCAGCTGAATTTAGGCTAACTTGTCTACTTAACTGTGCTAGGGACTTGATTTTGGAAGGTGTCTGCAGAGATCCAACACGAGGCGTACTTGCTACAAAGTCAAGTGGATTTTCAACTACACCTGTGTTGACATCTAGTCTGGAGCCATCCGACGTATTACTGTTGCACCCAGAGGCTTTCTCTAGTGGAAATGGCAGCAAATTCTCACTATAATAATCTGACAGAGTGGGAGTTACACGGCCATCAATATCACCATTATACTCGGGTGGTTGAATTCCAGGAGACTGTAATTTTGAGTTGCAAGGTTCAATACTATTTCCAAAATTTTTGTTATGTTCTGGGGAATGTCTTGCAGACTGCATCTCCAATTTATCACCATCTTCTTTCGTGAAAGTTTTGGATTTATTAATGTTATTACTTTCTGAAAAGTTTGCTTTCTGAGAGGAAACATTCATTTTATAATACTCTGAAAAAGTAGGAGTTCTACAGCCATTAGCATCATCATTACATGCAAGAAATTCACGGCTTAACTGCAACTTTGTTTCGTAGTACTCTGCGAAGGTGGGAGTTCTAGAGCCATCATTATCATTACACAGAGATGATTCCCGTCTTACAGACTGCAAATCCACTTTGCTATCCCCCACATTGCTTTGAGTACTACACTCATCATCAAAATTACACACAGATGATTCATTTCTTTGAGTTGTAGATTCTGATTTGTGACACTCGGGAAGCATGGGAGTTTCACAACTGTCAGTGTCGCCATTCAAAGAAGAAGATTCCAATCTTGAAGATGGCAACATTTCTTTGCAATTCTCAGCATTACTATTCATTTTATGGCCATCATTAGTTATCGTTTCATTTTCTTCACTCACCTTACGGACTCGTGTATTTCTTCGGCGCCTTCTGGTAGGTTTGGTTTCCTTTTCTTCCACTGTCCTAATTTTGCTTTTCCTTTCACATGTAGAAATTATTCTCTTAAGAAGCGATGGTCTTTTAACTTTACGCAATGGTCTAGCATTTGCATTAGTTTTTAACAGTTTTGAAAGATGCTCCTTCTTAAGATTCAGTTCCAAATCATCAGGCAGCAACTTCTGTTCACAATCATCTTTACCCTTGTGAGCAATTCTTGATGGTTTGGCGTTAGGCATTTTGTAGTCGGGGCATTCATTTCTTTCGTTTTCTGAAATTTTAAAATTATCTTCTTTATGCGCTCGCAAAATTTTTGACCTAGTTTCTTTGAATCCAAACTCTTCCAATCTATCTGTGGTGTTCAATGGACTTTGATCAACTGTAGGTGACTTTACAACACATTTTTTACTTGCATAACTAATTTGTAAATTTGAGTTATTTCTCTGCCCTCCGAGAGTCCTCGTATTGTTTTCATTGCACTTCCGTTTTACGTTTGCAGACTTGGCATTACGTTTAATGGATCTTTCTCCAGCTGTATTTCTTTTCGGTGAAACATGCGTAGTTTCTGAAATTATTCGCTCGACTTCATCTTCACTTTCAATATCCAGATTTTGGTCAGTAACAGCAAGTTCTTCTTGAGAACACAGTTTGTTTACTTCATTATTAATTATACTGATATTTTCTCTTCCCACACCTTCTAAATTAGCTTCACCCATTTCTTTATGCACAGTCACTGGTACAGCAATATGATTTATTTTATTTGTATCTGTTCTGGACATAATATTTTCTAATGAAACCTTGCAAACCTTAATCTCACAATGACGTTTTAAATTTTCATAATCATCATCACTGCTGTCAGAACCAGGTAAGATTCGTCTTCGCATACGTTTCCTGGACAATTTCGTACAACTGGTTTCACTTTCACCACCACATTCCGATGATTCACCACTTTCACCTTTTTCTTCACCAGGTGGAAATTTGGAATCTACAGATGTATTTCTGCTCACCCGACCACTAGTGGACTGTTTAGAAACCGCAGTACCCATTGTTTCACAAGCCGTCTGCGACGGAGAACTGGAAGGAACACGCTTCCTTTGAGAACGGCCGCCATTGCTTCTTTTTCTTTTCAAGACCCTCTGCGTTGAACACTTTGACTTTCTGCCCCGTGCCTTAGGTGTTGTGTCATGACACATAGTTAATTCAGTTTTTATTACTTCTAATGTTTCAATTATTGTTTCTTTAAACGGCGTAAACTCTTTCTTAATAAACTCTTCAAAATCTCGTTTCCGAACAGACTCTTCCATAATTTTTGTGAAATAAGTGTCTAAACAGCCTTTCAGATTATTTGTAATTTTTGACACTGTGTTATTTTCTATCAGATTAATGATTTTGTGTTGGTTATAATTTCTCGTGGATTTCCTTCGAACTCTGCAGATTTCAGTTGAAGATCTTGTTTCCGTCTCATTTTCTTTTTCAGATATTAAATCACTGCGGTCATGTTCCGAAGTTTCTTTGGCTTCCTCAGGTTTCTCGATTGCAGCTTCACCATCAACATCTGTAATTTCGATTGCACACCTTCCAGGGCTATTATCATTGTCAACGAGGGACTTGCTCTCGAACTGCTGCACGTTCACCACAGCCACGGTAGTTACGGTTGTTAGTTCTGATGTACCTGCGTCATTCCCTTCTGTTCTTTCACAATCTTTCTTGTCTCCACCTGAAATGATAATGGTTTTTAAATTACTAACCAACTACCAGATGTCCAGCATTAAATATTTAGTATTTCACTAAAAAACAAAATATACAAAGGGCATGGAGATAAACTGCAATTTTGGACAATTTCTTAGAGCACATTGATTTTGACAAAACAATATTTTCAGTTACATCTTATCACAATTCTTGAAATAAAGAATTTGGTTTTAATTGGGCAATACAAGCATAAATTTTACTAATTAATTTGTTACAGTAAATCAGTTTGTCATAAATAGAATTTGGAATAAAACAAAGAAAAAAATTCGAATTATAGCATTTTAGATCATTTTTCCAGTTTTACTTCAAATATAGCTATTTTGAAAATTTACACTGACCACCTGCAACTAAACCAATATTCGCAGAATGAGTGCTACAAAATGACCTGTTTTGTTGCTTTGCCTAAATATGGCAAAAAAAAAATGCACATCGACTGGCCATGAATGTTTATATCATGTTTTGTAGTCGAGGTTAAGAATACTCATCGCACTGTTTACCTAACGTCCGCCGTCTTCATTGCGGCAACAAGTTTTTTTTAGTGTTAAAAATTTTGAATATCTAAGTGTCAATAATTTGTGGATCACATTTTGTAGCTTTCTTTGAACGACACACCCATTCAATCATTTTTTTTTTCAAGTACAAATTTCAAAAATATAATAATCACAAAAGTGTTACTGCTAAGATAGTGGGAATAATTACAAGGCCTTTAAGGCCATACAATACACGTGGTCAGAGACTATTTGACAGCAAATCTGAACGTAATTAGGACGCGAGTTAAGAAGAAATTTTTGTCACTGCTATATGTGATAAAACTACGATACAATGGCATATTCACACTATCATTGTTTATCTAAACGTTAAAAGTTTTAGAACAGAAATTATAAAAATATACTTATGTTGACAAACGTAAACAATTTGCAGTAATACCGATGCTTGTTTCTTGAAATTTGGTTCCCCGAAATAATTGCAGATATACGTAACCCAACTTTGTTTCCTGCAAAATACGGCTCTTGGAAAGAATTGTATTTCTTTCTGAAGCAACAGCTGCAGCTATCCTCGCTTACTGTGCATGTGCAAGCACAGAGCATGTGATGTCAACAAACTAGAATGAGCTGTATACATGAAATTAGATATGAAACTAGCGTAGCTATCAAGGACAATTTTCGTTCACACAGGATAAGAGCAGTTTGAGGAAGTTATGTGCAGAAATAATTAGAATCAAGGAGAGAGTGAATTTTGCGTTATTTTCTTGTCCAAGAAGCCGAAACCAGCAGTGCATGTACAGCAACGCGCAGCCGAGTTCAAAAGTGACGGTCTTTATGCTTTCGATTCTCAAACTCTAATGTGCCGTTTGTGTAACTGCATAGTCTCGTATGAAAAGAAAGACTCCGTATTAAACAACACAAAAACTCTAAACATATTAACATTTCAAACAAACAAAAAGGTGCTGATTCACAAGCTCAAGTTCAAACGTCTGTGCTTGCTTGCTTTAGTAGCTCAAAAAGAAGAAAATTGGCAGTTGATCTTGTTATTAAAACAACTGAAGTTTTTGCAAAAGTCAACATTCTGCTTGAAAAGCTAGATGATCCTAGTTTAAGAGGGTGGATGGCTGAATTTATTGAAGGTAAGTGTAATTTCCAAATTTATATATTTGACTACAACTAGGCCTGTAGGCCTACTAAGGTTTTTGAACAAGACCTAGTTCATGTAATACTTACCTTTGGAAATAAAAATGATTGGCATTACTGTCTTAGTATTACTCATATTATGGTTTTAGGTGCTGGAGACTTGCCTATCTCAGAGAAAAATATGTTCCTGTGGCAGCACAGGCACACTTTGATGCAGTAAAGGAACTTGTTCAGCAGAAAAATATTGCTATACTTTGCGATGAGATGACAGATACCCGACGACAATGTGTGTTTGTTGTACTTTTTAAGATTTGTTCAGACAATTTAACAGAACCAGTTTTGAAGGTAGTTGCAGTAAACATTCTGGGGAAAGCAGATGCAACAACATGCTCTCAGGCTGTATAAATGAAAGAGTTAATAAATACGGTGTCAATTTCAAAAACATTCAAGCAATTGTCACAGACTCTGCACGTTACATGACCAAGTGTGCGACATCAATGCAGGTTCTTTTTGGAGAGCACGTGGTGCATGTTCAGTGCTGGGCCCACAAACTGGCCTTGGTGGGTCACATCTTGTGCATTGAACTGACTGAAGTAAATGAGGCTGTGGTAAAAGTCAAAACCACATTTTTGAATACACGAAAAAGAAAGCATCATTATGTGCAATAACTAGCTGAACATACAACTAAAGCAGCAAATCTGTTCCCAATACCAGTGAACCCCCGATGGAACTCGTGGTTCAGAGCAGTGTTTTATTTGTCGGAATACTTTGTTGACATTAACTTCTTCAACTCAATAAAATGAAGGCTATCAACAACAGTGGTATTAACTACCTAGCTTGTCTTTCAGAAAAGATGTGAGCGTGGTTCATGCTCAGTGCACATTTGTAAACACCCATGCAGCTGATATTGTAGACCTTCTCACTAAACTTGAAGGCTCTCGGTTCCCCAAAGCGCACATGCNAACTTGAAGGCTCTCGGTACGCCACAGCACACATACTATATGGCTGGCTGAAGGATTTGTTGAAAGGCTTTGATGGTACATCAAAAGGTATATTTGATTCCCAGTTTGAAACTCGGGTTTCATCAGACTCATCTCTCAACACCACTGAAAAAGCACTTGTGAAACCGAAATGCCAAAAAGCATCAACTCTTGCAATGACCAAACTGCAAAGTTTGATGAATGGTGATCCAAGTGTGCACATTTTTAAGGCAACTAACAAGCNATTTTATTGAATGAAACTAAAAGTGTTTTGCCTGTTTTTGATCAAATTCCTGTATTCAATGGAATGGATAATTCTGTTCGATACAAGGGCTATGAATTTCTTAAAGAAACTGTTCAAGATGTGGTCAGGGAAGAAAAATAACCAGACGTAGCCAAATTACTGGTGGCTTTGGGAGTAGAATATAAAGAATTTACTTCAGCACCACTGAAGGCTATATGGTTGCCTTCCCNCTTTTTAGTCCAAAAAACATTTTACTGAATCAAACTAAAAGTGTTTTGCCTGTTTTTGATCAAATTCCTGTATTCCATGGAATGGATAATTCTGTTCGATACAAGGGCTATGAATTTCTTAAAGAAACTGTTCAAGATGTGGTCAGGAAAGAAAAAGAACCAGACGTAGCAAAATTACTGGTGGCTTTGGGAGTAGAATATAAAGAATTTACTTCAGCACCACTGAAGGCTATATGGTTGCCTTCCNGGCTTTGGGAGTAGAATATAAAGAATTTACTTCAGCACCACTGAAGGCTATATGGTTGCCTTCCCACAATGTCGACGGTGAGCGCCTTCTTAGCCACTACAATTTAGTAGTTACTGACAGAAGGCAAAATTTGAAAGAAGAGAATGTAGAAACATACACCATGCTTTCGTTTGATGACTAACTGTTGGCTTTTTACAAGCAGCTGAAAGAACGTCTCAAAGTAAATTAGTTACATATTATGTAGATACGTACTACCTTACTGATTTTTTCTGTGAAGGCGCACATTCTGTTTGTGAACAGTTTTTATAGTTCTTTACAGTTATAATTATAATTTTGCATTTTTTATAGTGCTTATTGTGTAGCAAACATTTTTATCGTTTTAAAAATGAATTTTTGATGCATAAAAGGTTGTATGCTGCATAAAAACATAACACCTATTTTCTAGGGAAAAAAAAAAAACTATTTTTGAGAAAAATAACACCTATTTTTCCAGGTCTCTAGTCATAAATGTAACCAGCACCACNAAAAAAAAAAAACTATTTTTGAGAAAAATAACACCTATTTTTCCAGGTCTCTAGTCATAAATGTAACCAGCACCACTAAACAAACACAGTATTCCTAAATGCATTAAAATTATTGGTGGTTTTGTTCACATACATATTGGTCAGGTCGTCACAAGCAAAGCACGACTATATAAAATACTCTAGGAATGAAGGCATGATGGTTTAAGTGAAGAATGAACTGAGTGATTAGCAAAGTGTAGCAGTTAACTGACAACTTGTGAAATGCAGCACAGTAATTTCTGATCACTGCCCAAGTCCCTTCTGTTGACAAACGTGAGCAAAACCAGCTACTTTGAATCCACACTCAAAAATGAAACTTGCTTGTCCAATAATGCCCAAATATTTTATGAAATACATCTAAAATATCTACTTTCCCGTTGACCTTTATTTAATAGATTTAGACACTGCTTCGGAGGAAATATGGATGTGCGAATATTCACTACACTGAAACAATACAAAAACACAAGTGTTTTCATTTTCAATTTTGGTAAGAAAACCGATTGCTTAAAGATCAAAGAAAAATAAAATTTGTCTCTGCGTATCAACAGTTTGTGTCCATTTGCCCACTATAATACCGTTAAAAAACTACATAAAAATTAACTTGAAATGTTGGTAGAATAAATTTGTCGAGTTCTTCAAAAGTAGAGTGAGTGAACATCTTGTATACAAAACTCAAGTTTCCTAGCTCTCTGAGAGGAGATAGACATCAGCCATTTGCAAACACACAGTTGGCATCAAGTTTCATAGAAAAGACTATTAAAACATGTGAAAAGAGAAAAACGTGTTTTACAGTAAAGCTTTNCAGTTGGCATCAAGTTTCATAGAAAAGACTATTAAAACATGTGAAAAGAGAAAAACGTGTTTTACAGTAAAGCTTTGCTATAACAAACTCCAAGGGACCCAAATTACCACTTGTTTGTTATAATGAAGTTCTTTATACTGAAATCAAAGATTTCAGGCATCGCAATTTGTTTCATCAATAAACCACTTGGAATTGTAGAAGTGTACGATTTTAAATATGCCAGTATTTGTAGTGTATATGACATTTTATATGTAGATAATCATACGTAAGTTGGTATGTACTAAATAGAAACAGTACCATAAAGAGAGTAAACCGTATATGAATTAAGAATACAGTACTACATAAAATGTAGGAATACCTTTAAAATATTCTGACTCANACCCCGAAAAAAAAACGTCTCTTCCTCTCTTACTCCCGACCCGTGGCCTTCCTACCAAACAAAGAAGCCTTGGAGAAATGTATCGATCGGCTAGCAGTGTTGTTTACTGGGGAGGGCTAAGCTAAAGAGAGAGACTTCCCTCCTCACAACTTGTAAGAGCGAGAGCTGAGATAACAGACTATTCTCATATACTTCCCTACAAACATCGCCGAACAGTTTACGACTACTACTCCTTAATTGTTTTTCCGTGTAAAGCACTTTGCCGCACCACGTTGTACTGTAGTATCTGCTGCTGCTAACGTAGTTCTCCACTGAACCGCCGGCAAGCGCTAGTTGCATCAGCCAACACAAAAACTTGTGACCAACTACACCACCAAAGAACTGCAACATCTATGAGAATACCAGTGAAATTGTTTATGTTTTCGTAAGTGTCCACGGCGTTTGTGGATGCGAAAAATTAATTTCATTTCCGTTTACAAAAAATTACTACCAAAATTTTTGGATTCGTGAAGCGCAAAAGGTGTTCGTTAAAGCGAATGTTTTATAAATCGACCGTAAATTTTAAGCGAAAAATTCGTACTACTGAAAATTATTTACATGTGAAAGTATAGCATTTTGGCGGGACCAAATGGTTTGTTCGTACTAATGAAATGTTCGTTGTAATGAAGTTCGTTGTACTGGTGCTTTACTGTATCAAACTCAAGATTGTTGGCCTGTATTATTTTTCTTATAATAATAAAACAACAAAAACACACCGCTTTTCAGCAAAATTAATACCACCATTTTCATGTCTCTACCCATTACTAATTACACCTCCATCCAAGTTATTACCTGGAGACTGCATATCGCCAGTACTTGCAAACTTGCTGCGAGACCAAGATCTTGTTACGTGAGACCAGGCAAGTGGCCATTCTTTAGTATATGTGCTTTGTGTGGTAGAGCGCCTTGGGAAGCACAAAATGAAAAACTTTATTATTTGAAATCAGAGATGCTCTTTTATTCCTTTATATTATTACGTACCCCCTTCCTTTTAAGTGAAAAAGTTCAAATTTGCACCATATGTGAACATTACAGTTGTTCTAAAGACGTAACTTTCTCTCACCAGAATCCCTTTGATATGCCATGCAAGAGTATTAACAGCGCACTTTAAAAATCACATACTCAGGCTGTCTCCTCACTCAAAATGATTACCACAAGAAGCGTTAGACGGAAGGTGTTCTGCAGCGAAACATAGTAAAAGCAACTACTGAACCCTAACATAATCAATGGATTCCACAAAAAAATGCAGCATCAATTTAACATTAATTACATTTTAAACTTGGTTAACCTTCTCCCAACCAATATATATATATATATATATTGTGAAATCGTAACCAAATAAATTGTGTTTGTCTGAAACCACAGATTCAAACAAAACAGAACTTACCATTTTCTTCATCCACCACATCCGGCGACATTGGACTAAGCAAGAAAAATTGTGTGAATTCTGCTATCATTCTGCTGATGTCGGGAGACTTTGTGTCTTCCCGTTGACGTCGCAGCTGATTATCTACACGAGACAGAATATTTTCACCAACTTTTTGCCCATCTTCACTGCGAGCGCGCTCTTCATTACCGACTTGCTGCTTGGTTATACACGTGCCCTCATCTTCAGCAACTTCACCGATCCTACTAGGTAGCTTTTCACTTACATGTTGCTGCATGTCCTCACCGCTATCTTTTACTAACTCCCTTTCCCCAGCCCTAATTAGTTGATCACTTTTACCAATACCCTTGCTATCACTGGATGTTGTGTTACCCACAGAACGTACCTTATCATCTTTACCAGCATCCCCGAAACAGTCTGTCAAGCTTTGAAGTTGCTCGCTACCCAATTTCCCTTCCTTAGGAGTTTTTGCAGGAAGTTTTCCGGCTCCAATTGCTTCACCTTCACTAGCATCGGCACTAACATTTTGTCCAACGGCACTTGTCAAACTGACACCAGTCCTATCCTCCAGTACCATTGAGTCGTCTTTCTCTACACACGCATCTCTGTCAGCTGCAAGTTCAAACACACCGCCATCAGCGAGAATCTTTTTATCTTCCCCGCCCTCTGGCATTGATTCTGGCTGATCATCAGCTGCCTCCCAGCCGTCATCCTCATCGGTGTCACCAAACAGATCTTGCTCAGCACTCGCCTGCTGTTTGTCCACACAAACACCATCCCCACGAGCCCTCGCCACCTCTTTCCCTGCAGACTTCTCCTCGTCTTCACAGGGCTCATCAAAGATGCTCTTCACGTTTCTGCCTGATGGAGCCATCGTATCATCCTCGCACACTGCTGCCTGTTCTTTTCTTGGTACTGTCAACTCTCCACCTGTACCCTCGGCAAGATCTTGAGTAGGAGTCCCAGTTGGTCTGGGCACCTCTCCACCCTCTCCTTCATCGAGTTCTCCTCGCTTCTTTTCCAACCCAGCCTCTGCTACCTCATCATCGCTCTCCCCAAATATTATTGCCTCCAAGCTCTTTGCCTTCTGTTGCTCTACCTCAATCTGGTTTTCTTTAAGAGGGCTTACTCTCCGGTTACCTGAGCGAGTCCCCTTATCTACGCGCGTGCGTGTGTTCTGTTTATCTATGCAGGTTTCTTCTACCACAGGAATGTCCGCTTTCTGTTTATTTATGCGAGTCACCGCTTCTGTAGAAGTCATTACAGGAGTCAACACTTTTTTTCTTCCCTGGTAACATTTTGGTGGGGCTTCACCAACTTCACGGAACAAATTCTTAAGCTGTTTTTCAGCAGGCGAACCACCTACATCCGGAGCAATACTGTCGGAGCCCAATACTTCCATTTCCTCTGGAGTTGACGTTCTTGCAGCATCAACACCTGGAAACAACATTATATTTCACTTTTGCATATTATATAAAAAAAACATACTTGAAGCTACAATTAAGAGTACTAAGTGAAATGTTATCATTAACCCTACACTTACAATATAAGCTATGCATGCATGATACGTATAAATAGCATACTTCAAGAGAAAAGTGTATTCAAGAGAAAAGTGTATCTAACAAGACATTTTAGATATTGACCAGGTGGTGGTCTTTGCTTCCAAAATTTTGGTCATATTTTTGCATGCTATCTTGGTACTACACAGACACATAAACCAGAGTAATCCTTTAGTGTCCTGTATGTGCATGCATTCACTCAAGAATGCCAATATACATTTTGCACTACCTGATTGCCTTTCTTTGTCACTACTTGCATGCAGGATCTAAACTATGTTGCAACGTATGGCAGAAGGCTGAAATTACAGTAAACCACATTAATGTTTCCTAAACAACTTCCAACCAGTCTAAAGAAAATATTAAGATTTTCAAAAAAGGGGCAACAATAAAAAGACAGCAATAAGACAGTTATTTTAAAGATTAAAACACAAATACTGAAAAAAATTTAAGTGAATTAATTCAAAAACTACAGCAACAAAATTAAGATGGAAATTTGAAATACTACAACGGAGAAAAGTTAGAAACAGGAAGTACAAAATATGCACCGTTTTAACGGACTTCATTATTCACGGCACTGACTGAATGAGTCAAATTATTTTGTGTCAAATTAAAGCAGATTTACAAGTTTATTTCTGCAATGAAAAAAGAGAATCCCCACAAAAATTATTAAATAACTTAAAAGCCATGGGACAGCCTGGGCAAAAAAAAAAAAACTAATTACAAGGAGATTACAGAACACCAGTAGAGAAAACATGGAGGATGGAAAGGAAGAAACGGAGAGGTTCGACTTCTAGCACACACACAATTTGGAGGTAGCAAGCATATCTGCAGTCCAGACAAATTAACAAGATAAGGTAAACTTGGCCAAACACTGGTTTGCAAGTTTGTCACAGAATTAAGTACAAACTTATGAGCCACAATGTCATCTACATGGCAAACAACAACGAGGAGGTAAATAATTACAAATACTAACAGTCCTGATATTTAAAAAGTATTTAAAGGTGAACACAGTACGTAATAGTGGAACACCGTGGATACAGCCAAATGTCACTTTTGTCATGTTACCGGCAGTGATAAAATGGGGTAGAAAAACTCTGTAAGGAAATATCTATCACTATTCTCATCGTAGCAAAAACAACACCAACAAAATTTTTTTGAGAACATTTACAAAGAAGAAATGAGGGGGGAAACAGGAGTTACCACTAGCAGTCTCAAAGGGACAGCAAAATTTATATTGCATAAAAATAATAAAGCACAAAAAACATTTGCTGGGGGAGTGCGAGAGGATTAGGATAAATCATGCATGGAATGTGGACAAGAAATGTGTTGATCCTACACCATTTTAGGGGAAGTCAAACCGCAACAAAAATACATTATGCCTGCAGACTTCACATTATTAGCTACAATAAACAAATATGCTTAACAAAACTGAAAGTTATTAGTAAAATAAATATAACAGGACTAACTATATCCTTTATAGGGAAATTTTGATATGTTGGAAAAAGTTTCTAGATTGACAAGTTCACAGACTATTCTTATCATAACCACTGCNACTGTAGCTATATCTAACTATCTCTAGTGGTCACACACTCTCTATCTCTAGCTCCCCCACCCCATCTCTCTCCACCTATCTCTAGCTTCCTCCCTCCCCCATATAACTATCTCTAGCTCCTTTCCCATCTCTAGCACTCTCCCCATCTCTCTCCCTCCCTCACCCTCTCTTTCCTTATCACCACCTAGCTCTCTCTCCATCTACCTCACTCTCTCTCTCTTTCCCTATCTCCATCTACCTCTCTCTCTATCTATTTCCATCTAGCTCCCTCCTAATCACTATCAAACACTCTCCCCCCCCCCTAACACTATCCAGCTCTCTCCTTCCCTATCACTATCTAGCTCTTTCCCTTCCTCCTATCTCTATCTAGTTCTCTACCCCTCCCTACTTTATCTTTCTAGCTCTCTTACATATATCTATCTAACTCTCTTTCTGCCCCTATCTCTATCTACCTCTCTCTCTCTGGCCTGCTATATATATATATATCTGCTCTCTCTATCTCAGGCTCTATTTCTTTTTATTACATACAGTGCCCCTTCTACATTTCCTTCTGCCCCCTCCCCCGGCCTATCTCTTCCCTTGTTAAAGTACTTGTCTCCCCTTCCAAAATAACTGTCAACGCCAACATAACTTCATTCCTGTTACTTTGCAACTGCAAATTTAACTGCCAAATAGCCACTAATCCGGAGTCTTAATTTGAAATTTTGTATTTAAGTTCTGTGAAGGTTTCTACTGTAATTTCACATGGTGAAGATTTCTATCATAGTTACATCATATGCATGTGTATAGTATAGGGAAGAGGTACATCTCAAGATCTGTTTTTCGGAATATACGAAGTTATAATACTGATGTTGCCAAGGACAATGCATTCGTCAAGCAACTTACTCAAGCTCAAGAGAGTTACGATCTTATTAACTTCGTCTACAGATTTGCTCTACTGCTCATCCTGGATCTGGTATTTTGGAAATTTGCTCCTATCGTCATTCTCAAAATTCTCCTGTTGCTGGTGTAAATTACTTCAGTCAAATTGACGTGAGAGACATTATGTGTTGGAAGACGTTTGCCGTTCATGAAAGTGTTATTAATCAAACTGCTATTATTTCTGTAGCTCAGGCTCCAGTTTTGTATCCACAGCAGTGTCAGAAGTGCTTTGCTAAATGACTCCAAATAGTGTTTCTACATGGGCATGATACCATGGCAGAACCATTCCAACCTCACCTTAAGGGGGACTAGTCCACGCAACTTGGATTTTTACGATTTTCGCAAAAACCTGCATTTTAAAATTTGTATTGAGTTTTACAGAACACGATACAGGACATTCCTTTGTACATTTTGTGAAGTTGGCATTGCTGACCACACTGTCTAGTTTACATGCTGTAGTCGCACGCAAGGAAAAATCATTTACTTATTCCCAACTGTTAATAGTTATGTTTACTTTTCGTTTATGTATCCTTTCGCTATCAGCTGGTGCACCAAGTGAAGGCTGTCTATTTTATCAACACGCTGTCAGTTAATCCACTTGCCATTGTACTGTAATGCTAAACCAATTTTAAGATATTTTAGACAGACATCTGTCTAAGAAAAATTAGTAGGTTATAAAAGTAAAAATATAAAACCTTGCAAAAATTAAATATCTGCTAACTCTTTTTTAATTTGTCAGACAGCGAATTTGGGTTAACATTTGTGAGACGGTAGTTGTAGCTATTATCACACTTCGGACATCATATCTCATATAACTGGAACTAAAAATAATTCGGGAAATTTAAGTGACAACGCACTTCTATTCGCCAACGACTATTAATTGCAATGCAGTAATTCTGCTATTACAGATTCTAAATAGTTCGAATTGGAAATATGTGACGTGGAATAACGTAAGAATTGCTTAAAAACTATTCACGCGTGTCCCACTTTCTTCGTTTTATNGTGACGTGGAATAACGTAAGAATTGCTTAAAAACTATTCACGCGTGTCCCACTTTCTTCGTTTTATCAATACAATGTAGTAAAAACACTGAAACAAGGAAATGGGTTTTCAGGAGAACAATATGGCGTATAATTTACGTAGACGAATGATAACCGGCCAAATAGAAATTACTAGTACTCAAAATCGCTGTACAGGAAATATATGTTACTTTAAAAATTATGCAGAGTTAGCGGAAAAATAAAACTATTGGTATCTGTTCGTAAATTTCTTATATATCACACACAAAAACTATTCTTTTCTGGCTGGTAATGCTTCAGAAAAGAGCAGACAGATGGCGCGCACGGCATGACAGGGCAAGGTGTGAGCCGTTTGTATTGCTCAACAGATAGCAGCACGGCCTGCCTCTTGATCCTGTTTTTTTAAGTTTACTGTTCTTCTATTACTGGTTCGGAACGACACGAATTTGAAATACATTTTGTCAAATTATTAGAAAAATAAATTAAGTATATTATGCAATATTTTTGTATGCTTTTGGAATTAATATCAAGCACGTATGGAAAGCATGGTTAGAGACGTGAAGAAGGTTTTGAAGTTGCGTTTAATTTGGATACGGATCGTTTTATTGTGCATTTCATTTTGAACACCTATACATTACTACTTTATTAACCACTGTTTTGTATCCACGTAAAATAAAATGTATTAATTAATCAAGAAATTCTTTCTTATCGCATATTTTCTGCTTGTCTTAACGTGCGTCGGCAGTGCACCCAGAATAGTCAAAGTAATATCAACTATTGTTTGTTCGTGCATCAGCTGATACAAGATTTTGTAATTGGCACTTTGTATGCCACTCACTGTCAGAATCTCGCCAACTTATGAGACAAACCATATTTATGGTGTGCCACCCAAAAATTTTTGCTAAACCAACTTAAATGAAAGTTACGGTGAAAAATAAACAATTCCAAGATGGCAGGGCCTGTTCCCCCTTAAGTGTGTGTTCTCATAGATCAACACAATGGGAACACATTTAAAAGCTAAATAAAACATTGTTATTTCAAAGAGGTTGCTTTGCAATTAATTAATTCAGTCATGCATTTATTTCCAAGTTCAACAATTTTTTTGAATAGACTGAACATAGCCAAATTTATTTTGAAATAATTTAGAACAAATGTTTGATGACACATGGATCTTACAAGATTGCACACCGCCACATTATGTTGTAGTTGTGACAAACTGGCTGGACATTACATGTACAGGAGAACATGAGTTAAGAGGCAAAAGACTGGTTGAATGGGCTCCACGCAAGCCAAACCTTAATCTGGGTACTTTGGGAATATCTGAAGTGCTAAGTATACAGTATAAAGTGAATGAAGAGATTTGGGCGACTCTTAACAACGAAGTCTTAAGAGCTGATGAGGGTGATTGAGATGAGTGTGGAGCAGTGCCGGAATAGAAGAGCGGGGGAAACGGGACATCCCTGAGAAAACCCGCCGGTCAGCGGCATCGTACAGCGCGAATCCTACATACGAAAACCCAAGAGTAGCTCAGCCGGGAAGTGAACCTGGTTCGCCTAGGTGGGAGGCAAACAGGCTAACCGCTTGGCCACTGCGGTCCTGTGTACAGAGTAAAGATTTGAGTCTTTGACACATTCACTCCAGGATCAGGATACATCCCATAGCTAGAGATGATTGTTTATCACGGGAAAAATTGACTGTTTGCTAGGATTCAACGTACTGTACACATGTCCGACAGTTTTATTTTCCTATTGGCTGTCATGTATGTATGAAGCTACTACCCCATTTCACTGGGCCAATGAGGATTCTGATACTATAGGACACAACGTTCGTGATAGGTAAGCAAACAACTTAGCTACGTCAAAACTTTGTTCATCTAATCATAAATAAACTCGCTGAAGTGTTATCAAAGATATGCTGGCTCAAAAATTTTTGGCGATTTTCCATTATCTTTACTCATAGTTCCAGATTATGGTTCCAGTGTGCTCTACAAACTTCCAGACCTTCATGGAACAAGGCGAAGAACACAAAAAAATGCTGTCAATCCTACCATCTGGCTAATGATGAGAGATTTTTCTGTCATCCTGCATTACCTGAATTCTCTAAGTCCTTTGCTAATGATGAAGCCTACATGATTAAACACAAAAAGGCAAAAATTATTAGTTATGCTTGCATGTTTAACTTACAACTTCAATTACCTTTAGTGAACTCAACGCAATGGGGATGTGTACTTTGGTTAGAACTTTCTTCACGAGGTTTAACATGACTGTCATCATATCTGATGTGATAGTCATGGTCCTTAATACTCCAATCAACGTACGGCGCTGAAAAAATACCATAATTATTTACATGTATAAAATATGTATGCTTTTTTGAAGCATTAAAAATAATATTTAAGCTAAATTATATATTTTACAAAAAAAAATTTAATTCCACATTTTACATTGCAATTATAGAGAGAATTATTTAGTAAAAAATTAGGGATGTCAAAATATAAATTTTTTTTTAATCAGATACTATAAATTACTGTTCTAAAATATTTGGTGATAGTAAATACAAAAAAAAAAAAAAATCTCTTCAAACTAAACTTCTACAACTTGCACATAATTTTTGGTTATACGAACATAAATCAAAAACCTAATAAATCAACACTTTTTCCAATAATTTAAAAAAGCCATTTGAAGCTGTTTTAACATTTTATTCGATACTATAAAAAGTAATTCCGACAAGTGATTATGTGAATATTGTAAATTGGATCCAGCACAAATTTTTGTAATCAACCACACAAACCAACTACGGTTTTTTTGTGTCAATGTTAACCTTACACAATTATTCAGTTTTTTTTTTTTGCTGAGCACTTGATTAATTCACAATTTAAAATAACAAAAAAAAAATTTGTGACTTGCAAAAAACAGGCGTCTCTAGCTACGGTTAAAGCTAATTGCATTTACTGACAAGCGTCAAGAATCGAGGTAGCCACACACTAGAATCTGAAGTTTACCATAACGCAAAGGAATCTGTGGTATCGAGGAACTAAAGAATTGAATTTGACATCCCTAGTAAAAAAATATGTTAATAAAATACATTATTTCACGCTCAAATTAAAATAGTTTACATTTAATCATAAAATAATATCCAAAGCATCCAAACGCGTTAAAAATAAATGTCTAAAACTTTGTATGTTAATTCAAGCAATGTGTAAAAATGGCCCACCACCAGCTTTTCTATGCAGCACCAGAGTCAACATCTGTTACAAAAAAAAACTGCAGAAACGCCTCCACCGCTCACAAAAGTAAGCACCACCATTCCCCTCGCCAAGTTCGCTTTGTCACCGCACATTTACCAAAGCTGCTACTCAGCATCGTCTGTAAAGTAACCGTGTGTGCTTCATTCATCAACTAGAAGCGAGCCACTGAAAACATGCAACTAGTTAGTAAACTGTGAACATTTTATTATACTTAAAAAAAAAATGGATTATGCATTTCCTCTGCAATCGAGTCTGTTTAAGCGCACATAGTTCACAGTCAGTTCAATACCTTGGTGTGTATGTACGATGCAGATATACTACACATTCAAATTGTGAAACTTGAACCTTGGAACCTTGTGGTCTCAACAGGAAAACACATTTTAGATAAATTACATTTTACAAGANATATATATATATATATATGTATATATATGTTACCCAGATAAATACATGCAACGTGTTTGTTTTCTAACACAATTGTAAGCTAACAAGCATCAGAAGCAACAATTCTTACACGTACAAAAATATAAACTAATGTAATCCTTTCTAAAAAAATTATTGAAATAAAAGCCTTGCTTGTTGAAATGTTGAAATTCAATTTATAGAAAATATAGGTGCCTCTCCCCGCCCTTCTAAATAATTATGAGACTAAGCCCAGTGTAATCAGTGCTGGCTAGCTTGATTACAGTGATACATTTTGTCATACCACTGAGCCACTTCTACTAGTGGATGTGTGTGTGTGCGTGCACATGTGTGTGTGTGTGTGTGTTTGTGTATATATATTATATATCAATATGCTTCACAAGTGCAACATCCCCAAAAACAGGATTGTTACAATTATATTGTAGAATCTTAGTGAGAGAATTTACAAGACTCAGTACTTTATAATTTATAATTAAAAGAATTCATACTCTAAATACAAAGGAATCTCTTCGCAACGAGTATGGCTCACCAAGAGAATCTTTTACTGATAAGCATTTTTATAGTGCACCTTCATTTAGTAGCGTCATATCATGGCTACATCAATCTGGTTACGACTGCCATTTAGTAGTAAACATTTTTGCTACTACGATATATTTGGACTAACATGGGTACAACTTGTCTGTAGACACACTTTACTCTAAAACATTAACAAATGTGTGTATTCTGTATAAGACATGCCATAATGTACGTTTCTGCTTGTGATGCAGTAGCATGGTATGCCACAATGGTGCGTGTGTACTGCGATGGGTGGAACAAAGGTATGTTCCAAGGAGATCCAAGGGGGGAGGAGAGACGCATGCTATTGCCAACTCGCAAACATCAGTGGTGCACGCAGATTACGCCAGGCTATTCTACTGTAGTTTTATTACCAGAACGGTCACTGATGGGTTTCAATTTGCCCCTTTTATAAACAACCTCACATTTTAAAAATATTCTGTTCATATTTTGATTATGAGTACTCGTTCCTACAAGAATTTTTCATGCATTTATCAAATGTCATTAGATGGAGATTCAACTGTAGTATGACATCTAGCAGGGATATGTAAAACATTTTCAAGTGACAAGTTCTTTAAAAAATAAGTAAGGTCGAATCTTAATTCACATGTCTTCACGTTCTCTAGACAATGCACATGTGGTTTTTCTGCATTTTATAAAATCAATTTTGACTCCAAAAATTAAAATAATATTCTGATAGTTGTTTTATTAAGTCCATATTCAGTTACCTATGGAAGGAAGACCACACCTTTTATAATATAGAAATTTATCTAAACAGAATACAATAGGCAGATATCTTCTCAACTAAATGATGCTGCCAGAATTTGATTTCAGTTTAATATTTTAGCACTTGGAGTCAAAACATCTAGACAAAATGTCGCTAGCAGCATTTGCTTAGTACCTACGATCAGAGTCGGCAAATCTGCAAGAGAAGAGAAGGGCAAGTGAAAAAGATATACGTAACTACCTCATGATGAGATTGGTTGGGTGAGATCTACCTTACCAGACAATGCAAATCATAAACCAAATCGATTATAATTTCTAACAGATTTTCACAAGACTTTACTTATTTCAGAGTGCGGTTTACTAATAAAGGTAGCAACATTACCTCCATGTAATTTATATTTTTCTGCCGTTTTTTTTTGCGACAGTTCTTGAGAAGGTCTTGCATATTTATCTACACTAGTTAAATCTGGAATTCGTAAATTAGGAGATACTGTTCTCAGTCAGCAGATTTAGGAAGAAGATAATTGCAGTAGCAGAACACAAGGACTTACTTGTCTGTGGATCTGACATATATCCATCTTCCAGCGGTGGCGATGATGGAACCGTTGTGGAGTGATGGGAGTTGGGGCAACTTTCGACACTACTGTTTGAATAATCAGAAGTTTGGGACACTGGAACAGGCAAGCAACAGAAATTATTACATACGGAAACTGCGAATGTTAGTAAACGACTCAACATATCTGGTATGTATCATACGCACAAAACTGCTTATAATTCAATGCTTGAATGTACTAATTATACTTCACTATGAGACTGCAGCAAATACTAAAAGTGACATACTGCTGAAACTACAATCAGTATACTATTATCGACTGCCTCAGTACATAAATACTAAGTATTTACGTAAGTATGGTCACCATGGCAACACACAATGCGCTGCAAAAGTTTGATCAAGTTGTACTACGAAAAACAATAAAGTGTAAATAACCAAGAACAGTTTGTACCTGTGCTATGCTTGCTTATAAACAGTTCTTTTTACCAAAACATTTCCTGAATGCAGGCAGAGTGCATTCCGCTTTATACGTACATTACGTCTTTGCTCCAACCTGTAAAGAATGTCTTTTCTTTGTTTAAATTTCAAGGTTAGCTGTTCTCATGAAAATACTTTTATACCCACAACACTTCATAAGGTTAACAATCAAACATCACGCAGGTCAAACTGCAATTTGCAAAGTACCACATTAATGCCATAACTCATGAACTGACAATGTAGGCCAAAATAAGCTCAATACAATCTTAATGTGAGTATCAAAGATGGTAATGCTGCCAGGAAATATTTTGACTAAAATTTACATTTGTACGAATTTGTCATCCATCCTTGTCACTTCAATGGCTTTTAGCTCGCAACAAAACTTCAAGTATACCTGCAAACACATGACGTACTTAAAGGTTAAGTGTTAATACTAGGGAGCAATAACTCATCTCTCATAAGTAAATTCTGTTTGGAAATACATACATACATCTGCTTGACTAAACATTACCCGACAACTCTTGCACCTGTATCTTAGAAGATTGACTTCAACATTACCAACGACCAGCTATCTGAAGGTTCAACGTCAAAACCAACCCTCCCAAGTACAGGCGCGCGCACATACATGTATACGTGGACACTAGTGTCGCTGTGCATGGAGCCACGTACATGGAGACTGCGGTATCTGGATGCCCGAGTCGGGGGACTTTTCAAAGCATCCGTCATCCGCACCCGAGGTGATGGTGATCCCTGCACGCTCGGCCACTCCATACACTGCAAAATACAAACAACTCCGGGAACTGCACCATCAATACACGATGATACTTACTCCGTTCCTTTTGCTGAGTACATAAGCTGTAAACAAGATGAGAATACACCGATCAGAAGCTGGTTTGGAACTGTGGTCCAAAGTGATAGTTATGGCCAGGTAAGCTTTCTATAAGCAGGAGAAGTTAACACTGTGCCTAGCAGTTAACAATGTTAGGCACTTAAGGTGAACCTGTCCCCACACTATGAGATTGTTGGTTTTTCTAGCTCTCTCTCTCTCTCTATATATATATAATAAAAAACCCATCGTCTGTGAAAAATTATTAACATTAAAGTTATCCAATAGTAAAAAATAAAAACATATCGATACCTGAGTACAATAGTGTTACATCTCAAAACATGCAATTTTTCAGGAGGAACATTGTTGTATTAACTACAGCAAAAAAGTGTTTTCGAAATACCACTGCAATCAGACAGCATCACGTTCACAAGAGTTAACACGCAATTTGCATGAAAATAGACCGCTTTAACTTTCAAATCCACAGGCTTCGTGGACCATTTGTGCATGAAGATGTGAAGAAGTGATGCTCTGTGTTACAAAGTTAGCTCTCCATTACGAAAAGAGCTACTGCACATGTCAAAGGTGAAAACAATGCCTCAGTATAATTTTTTTTTTTACAATAAGAACCTTCACCTTTACCTTTACAACCAACATGTTATGCTAGAGTTACTGGATATGGGAAAACTATCAAGTACACTCTAGTTCTCATGCCTCATTCCAATCAGTGATAATGCCNGCTAGAGTTACTGGATATGGGAAAACTATCAAGTACACTCTAGTTCTCATGCCTCATTCCAATCAGTGATAATGCCACCTTAAGAAAAGAAGACACTTCAACTTGAGAAACAGCCATTTAAAAGGTGAGGTCAACCCATGTATGATGGAGAGACATTAGTGACACAACTATGCCAATGTATGGACTGAAAGTGGCAGCGAAAACTCTTAATGGTCATTTTATCTTCCTCCCACACCTCACTGAACAGGTGTTTTCTGCATTTCTTTCAAGAGGCTAGCTACCTGGCACTTGAACTGCATTGCAGTGTGTTTGAAATACATACATGTTTTTCCACAAAATTATTAAACGTGCATATAACGTGCTGATCTACGAAAAGAACAGACATTTCAGATGAGGCATGTTGAGTGCTTCAAGATGTCACATACATTTGAAACACCATTTCATAGCACAACATAGCTAAAAAATGGCTTTTTAAAAGCGCTAAACAGTATTCCAAAATATATGCATCAGAAACATACAAAAATATTTAACCTTGCTACATATTGTACACCAATAAAATTATTATGGGCCACCACTTAAAGTCCCTTAGGTACACACAGCATGACGAGAACACCGCACACCAGTTCAGAGCAGAGGTGCCAAGCTATCAGTAGTATTTTGTTTGAAAATCAGTAGTTTTTATTATCATTTTCTGTAGTGACTGTATTCATCTCGCCATTTCCCACAAAATCATACACAAACTAATTTACAGCGCTGGAAAAACAGTACCTAAATCGAAACTTGAATGAATGTTTATTATAATTCACTACAGCTGTGGTTTTTATATAAGCACAATTCTGGATTATTTTTCAATTGGTACAAAATGGTTTTTAATAACAGCCTATTTGGTTTGCTACAGGCTTCATTCAGTGGTAGGTCTAAAGGCCATACGCACAGTTGATTTGTAGTTTAGTTGAAGTAAAATCTCTCGTTGAAATACCACCCCTTTTGACAACTTTCTAGGACTATAAAATTGAGTATATATTTTGCATACAGCGTAATTAAGAAGGTTATTATTTCCGTTTCAGCAATACTAATAAAGACAGGCTACTTTTAACTATAGGCATATGGCCCAATGTTGTTCACAATATATAAAACAAATTAAGTTTTTTTGGTTTGCTAATATGGGCTGTTCAGTGTAAACTGAGCACTTTAGTAAGCCCTGCTCGAGACCTACTTGTATGCTAATTGTGTATTCTCCCATATGTAAAATAAATATTGCCGTGGGTCTGATCACTTTATTCATGTGTGTGTTAAGTGAAATTATTGTAAAAGTAAGTATTTTATAAATTTGCTGATTCTTATACTTATATGCAAAAAGAAACTACTTTCCCTCTATCGNATTGTAAAAGTAAGTATTTTATAAATTTGCTGATTCTTATACTTATATGCAAAAAGAAACTACTTTCCCTCTATCGTTACCAACTCAACTGGGAGCAAGTGTGCCTGTCAAAATATATGCAGTCTGCAGCAGGGACTTTTTTCAAAGGTTGATTTCAAAGGTTCTCATTACCAGTGCAATGCCTATACCACTGATATTAGGCAGAACCTAATTACACATAACTTCTATAAGACACAACTACAACAATCAATAATTGATGATGATATCCCTAACTTATAAAAGTTAAAAACCCACAAATACCAACATAAACTACACCTACCACGTAGTTATAAAAAAGCAGTTACCTTCCGTCGTGAGATCCTCTGTATCCACGCAGACATCACGGGACAGAGCATAATCGCTGGTGCCCACCGCCACATCTTGAAACGTGCTCTTTCTAGCACTCGCAGACACACAGGACTCATCAGCATCATCGTTAGTATCTCCATCATCTTTGCCACCAAGGTCAGCATTTTCAGTTGGTCCGTCAGTTTTGAATACGGGATTGTAACGCACCGACTCCTGTATGTTCTTGCCAACCATACTCTTTTCACACAATCCCAGCCAGGTGATTTGCTTCCTGGATAATTTCCCTGCAAAAATAACGTGCCCAACTAATTAGCATAGAACATAAGACAACACTATTCACTACGGGAGCCAAAGATTGCTCCTGANCTTTTCACACAATCCCAGCCAGGTGATTTGCTTCCTGGATAATTTCCCTGCAAAAATAACGTGCCCAACTAATTAGCATAGAACATAAGACAACACTATTCACTACGGGAGCCAAAGATTGCTTTTAATTACTCAATTAGCTTATCACCACAGGCTTACAGACCCGAGCCCAAAGAGAGGAAAATTAGCACAAAAGAAATCTTGCAGAC
This sequence comes from Clitarchus hookeri, assembly GCA_002778355.1. NCBI lineage: Eukaryota > Metazoa > Arthropoda > Insecta > Phasmatodea > Phasmatidae > Clitarchus > Clitarchus hookeri. Next base: position 236,886 of record NQII01005565.1, read on the forward strand.
AAACCAGGCGGTAATCATAGTTAAGAGAAACAAAGCAGATATTTGTTTCAGGAGATGGAGTGGAGAGATTTGGGCAGCTCTTAACATCAAGGTCTTGAGAGCCAATGAGGGTGAAGCGAGGTGAGGAAGGAGCAGCGCCAAAGGCAAGGGCGGGGGGAATGGTAATCGCTGTGAAAACCTGCCAACCAATGGCATTGTCCGGCTGGTGTAGTGGGAGTATGTCTTTTAGGCTGGTCCACAAGCATGCGGCCAGCCTGGCAGACCACACTTGAAGATTGTGTTAAAAGTTGTTCGTGTTTCCCACAGGCAAGTAACTTTATAAACAGTAATTGTATTAGAAAAAATAACAGCATGTTTACTGTATTCATGAATATTTACACTGATGCAGTAACATGCCACTAGATTAGTTGCCTTTAGGAATATCTAGCCCGGTTGTTTGTATTTGCATCGCATGCAGACTGCTTGTTGAGCAGGCAGCAGCTTGCTTCGATGGGGTGCAAAACGACCTCCATCTCAAATGTAATGTTTATCTTATTCCCAAGAAACTAATTTCTCCAACTTTTAAAGGAGTTTATTTAGAGCAAATACAGTAGAGCTTGTGCCGTATTTAGATTTCAAACACATATACAGCTTGAGCAGCACAGCTGTGCAATGAAACAAAAGTTTTTAGAACTGAATATATATATATATAAAAAAAAAATTCTAGGAAGAAATTTAAAATTTGGGGTAGGAGTCTTAAATCAGGAAAGGTTGTTCAGTAAAAATCCAAAAATAATTTGACATTCAATATAAATAGAAGCCCAACTTTTAAGGGTTGAGTTGAGTTAAAAAAAACAACAACAACAACAACAACAACAACAACAACAACAACAACCTCAAATGGGTAAAAGTCAAAAGTTTAATTAATTTAAACAGAAAATTTGTTACATAAATAGGGCAGTAAATTTAAATAACTCGTCTAAAGTAAAAAAGCTTGAGTTTGCAACACATTGAAAAAAATATGACATCATTTTATTTACAAAAAACCCCGTCAGAGTAGTTTCTTGTTTCGGTAGTGTTACTGTGTAGGTTTTGAACCAGAAATGGCCTGTGCCTCCGAAAAACCGCTACGTTGCATCATTCTTCGCACCAGATGACAACAGCTTTAAAATTTCTGTGCGGAACGATCAGTTCTCATGCAACTTCTTGTGCTTATAACGTCACCTGATATTGGCACACCTTCATTACGCTTTTCTTTGATAAACTGTACAGAACGATTTTGAATTTCTTCGGACCTCTCAAAGCTTTTCACGAACAATTAAAATTTCTCAGCAGACGTAAATCAGCTTTCCAGTTTCAAAAATTTATTTGCCTTGCTAACACCATACTTCTATGCGACCTCGCAGTTGTTTGTTTGCTTGGCGTAATTTGTAGGGTTGTGCGAATATTTGATATACCGAAACGAAAACAATAAATGACAACTTTCATTTTAGTTTTGGTAAGAAATTTGGTTGCAGAAAGTTTTAAAGATCTGAAAATAATCAATTTTGATGAATATTCAAGTGTTTAATGAATGTTCATTTAGTACACCAGAAAAAAAAAAAGTGTCTGTAAATCCTCTTAGTTTGTTTTCATCATTTTATGACTACATAAAACTGAAAATTTAAACACAGGCAAGAACCCCTGTGGTAAATAATCCATATCGTCCATTTTTTGTTTGAGTTTGCAACAAAAATGTTATTGAAATCGTTAAACTTTCTTTAATACTGAGGCCTTATGAAATTATTTAAGTTTTCATTTCAGTTTCACGAAAGTTCATAACATGTTTCTCGTTCTCGTTTCACGAGAGAAAATAACATTTGCACAACCCTAGTAATTTGCAACTATAATTTTTAATTTTTAATTGAAGCTACGTTGCAATCCTTTTGAGATTGTTTTTGCTGTACTGCCACTCTTTTCTACAGATTAGTTTTCCTTGAAAAAAAAAAAAAATGCATCAACACAATACAAAACGTGCATAAGCTACTCGTCGAGAAACTAGTAATCAACACTTTGTGCGCCCACACTGCAGCTCTGCAGAGATTGGCAGAGATACCGCAGCAGCGGTGGCCATTACAGGTGACTGGTCATGCAGTCTCAAAAACATTGACCCAACAGTGAGCGACAAATTTAAGTCGTCTGTGGTTATAATTTGACCCTGGCTATTTGAGTTGTATGGTTTCAAAAGAAATTTATCAAATTATTTGCAGGTTTTTAAGGTACGTGACACACAAACTACTTTAGGACATTAGTTTGCACAGTTTCACTATGAATAGGTGTTCCAACTGACAGTGACTTTTGAGAATAACTACACAACACTTAATACAACTTAAAAAAATAGTACGAACCTCCACAAAAAAAGTAGTCAACACAAATTAACAGACCAGAAATGGAATTTTTATCGATAAAAGTGTCACATTATCACTGCCAATTACCATACCAAGCATAATTTAATTACATGAGAAAAACGATACTTACGATTCTGGTGATAATAAGACATTATCTCCAAAAATGCTGACACAGCTCTCTGCAATGTTCTTTGGTGGTGTCTTGATTGTTTTCTGATTTCATTTTTCAAGTCTAAATTTAAAAAAAAAAAAAAAAAATATTACTCAAACATGGCATTAGAATTTGAGATAGTTACTAAAAAAATGTTTTAAATTAAGTGCCTTCAGATGTTCAACTGCCTAAAGGGTGTATAATTTGAATGACCTTGCATCTGGTCGATGACTATAAATCACTCAACTCAGAAATACAATCTTTAAAGGATTCTTCAAGCATTCACCAGTGCAAACTTTCCACAGCTACATAACCTCCTAAATGCTGCTCAACATTGATGTGGCAATTTCTCCCCCATGCCAATGTTCATACTAACTTATTCCACGTACCACTACAAAATTGGGGAAGTTTAACTTCATGGAAATAAACATGGAGACCAAACACTAGTGTTGAAATTTATCAGATACGGAAGGTATTCCCCGAAATGCACCCATGTCATTTTTGCTAATACTGTTGAGTTGAGATATGTGGGCGGCTCTTAACTAGGTCTTGAGAGTCAATGAGGGTGAAATGAGGTGACAATTGAGCACCGCAGGAATGCAAGGGTGGAGGAAACGGGAGATCCCAGAGAAAATTCGCCAGCCAGCGGCATTGTCTGGCAAGATTCCCACTTGCACGAAATACTAGGACTGGCCTGGCGGAGGATTGAACCAGGTTTGCCTTGGTGGGAGGCGAGTAGTCCAACTGCTCAGTCCCCATGGCCCCGCTAATACTGTGATGTGACTGATTTTTTCTAACCTACCTTAAAACTAAATGGAGAGTTAGAGGTCCCTGGTAGGGATGGAACCTAAGAGCATCTCAGGACACAGCCCCAAATGCCTCGGCACGCATGGAAGGTTCTAACTACAAGGGCACAAGTTTGCGGCTTTACTGGGGTTGGGAAAACATGGCCATGTTTGGGGTCACGGTTACCGCCCATGCTAACCTAAACTGATCTACAAAGGGAGAGGGGAAAACCGGCATAGGCACCGTAAAAAACCCCTCGACAGAAAATAATTGTAAAATTGCATGTAATTTATGAAGTAGAACAAGAGTTCTACCAGAAGAGGATGGGGAAGGATAATCTTTATTGAAAGGGTGTTTGCAACACTACAAGACCAAGACTAGTAAGGGGGTTGTAATTTGACTGTGGAACACACATCTACTATGTGGGAAAGCAACCTGCTTAAGATAATGCCTCAAACTGGGTGGTACTGCTTGCAATGGTTGTTTACAATTACATATTTGTTTTTCCTATCTCTGACCATGGAAAATGTAGCACTCCCTGCAGTGAACTTAAGGAACATCATTTAATAATAAGATGTTCGGTGTAACTTCGCACCATATCTCAAGCATCCGTGAACATAAATAACCGTAAAGGCAGAGAAAGATATATTTATCGACCAAAGTTGGGCAAACATTTTAAATCGCATTTAAAGCACGTACCCACACATCACACCACATTAATACTGAACAATTCACTGGATTGTATAATTACAACGGAATCCTCTGCTTCAATTCTTCAGCATGTCAGTCATCTGACGAACACATAAAGTAATCTCGCATTCGCAGCCAAATTACGCTATTGTACAACTGCGATGACGTGCATACACACACAACATTCTTTACGAGAACATCTGCAGTATACAAGGTCAGAAGAGGCGGTCAGGCTCAGGTTGCAGTAAACCATCCCCTGCTACCCTCGTCCTTCACATCAGGGGGCTCGGAGGGCATCCTCGTATTATTTCCTACTTTCCCCTCGTGTGAACTTGGCGCCATTATTAGTAATAAGTTGTGGTATTGTAACTTTTAAAGGCGGAGCAGAGTCTTTACAGTTCATTTCCTTTGGCACAGTTTCTGAAGTTCTAATGTGGAGTTGATAAACCAGAAAAAATTCCCGCCATTCGGAAAAACTTGTACATTTCCCAAAGCATTTCAAGTCCCGTACATTTCCCGCTTTTCCCAATCACTGGACACCTTGCAGAATCGAGAAATTTATGGAACAGACTCATCCCTAATATCTATCCTTCTCTCTATCTATATACCCACTTCTCTATCTATCTACATACCCAATTTTCTCTCTATCTACATATCTATATCTCAGTCAAACACGTTCACACATTAACATGCACCAACACACACACAGAGGGCACTGACATAAGTTACACCTGGTGGCCACCATGGAAGAAACTTGAAACCTATTGCAACACATGCGTGAAATGGATCTCGCTAATGAATTGGGGTGTGTGAAGATTCAGAAAATTTAAGTTGAATCGAAGCTAGTCAAAGATATTATCTTTGTCATCGTCTTCTGGCAGAAGTAAAAACTTCACAGAATTAAAGGAAAAAACTAAAAGAGATATATATATGGAAAACATACAAATTTTATGTTTTCCCCCCTCCCGCACTCTGTTTTGAACTCAGACTTTATATAATCTTGAAAAACCAAAGTTACTTATTATCTGCAATACAGAATCCCACAGTTATAATGCTCATATTTCAAAGGAAATAAATTGTTGTTTACTTTTGCAACAATGATTTATTTCAAAAGATTTTGAAAAGTTCCTTAGCCAGATATCACAATAAATCTACAAACATGCAGAATTAATTTGGAATCACCTTATTTGACGCAGGACCAAAGCCATGCACGTGCCATTAACTTCATAGTTCCTGGAAAGAAACTGCAGATTATTGCGACGTAACTCAGGGCACTATTATTTCAGCAGTTCTTCGACTCCGGCATTTTTTTAATAGATATAAACTCACAAATATATTCTCTGTCTACCATATTCAAATGTTCCTTTGTGTATACAGTAAAACCTCTATATAGTGAAGCTCTTTATAACAAAAACTCCTCTATAACAAAATTTTTTGTTCTGTCCAGTCAAAACAGTAAATAACAAAAGGCATTTTCTACTTTTTATAACAATTGTTCCCCTTGGCACAAAACCTCTTTATAACAAAGACTGAAAAGTTTAATTATAAATATTTAATTTCCTTTTATATTGTTCCCCCCCCCCTTTTTTTACAAAATTTTATTTAAAATTAAAACTGAAAAAAATTACTTAAATTTTTTACATATTTCAAAGAAAAAAAGAAAATATACTAAAGCCATAATGTTATTATAAGTGCTGTCGAAGATGTTATAATTGTCTCACTTCCTGTGTACAGTGGATTCTTGATTATTCATTCCCGTTATTTACATTTTACTGTATTTCCTGTATTTATTTTGAACCTGTCAAAATTCCCATATAAACAATGCTAATTCCTGGCTGTATTCAATGATTGCCGATAATTTGTTTTCCTGTAGCATCCGTTCGAAACAGACTGTAGGGTATCTACTGAGCAATACCTAAATATTACTGCCGTGGCACTGTGAATGTATTATTAATTGGTTTTCATTACCACATATTCCATTATAGCAAGGATAATTTTTTCTTTTCATAAATTTTTGCAATTTTTTAATGGTTCTCGTAAACCTTTATTTAAGATACCTGTTTTCATTAATTTTATGTGCGTTATATAGCGATTAAACTGTATTATTTGCACTGACCACTAATCTGTTTTGAAGATAGGTGAAATCTGCAAAAATCCCTTTACCGGCAGATTATAATGATCAGTGATCGTCAGCCTTGACAGTGCAAATTACGAACGAGTGCTCACTGGTGATTTCCTTTTCCAGATCTTCAGTCAGCTTCATCTTCTTCGCCTGTTCCGCCACGAGCGCCACGTATTGCTTGAGGAGTTGCTCGTTGCCCAACAACTTCACATCCTTCTCCAACAGCTGCTTCCGCTGTTCCACTGTTACGTCGATGGCCCTCTGTGCGACCTGAAACACGACTCTCGACAGTCGGAGCTGTGACGTGCACGTGGCCACCTGAAGTACAATCCCTCTCACGTATCCTTAAAGCTCTGCTTCACCTCTTACACTGAAATTATTACTTTTACATGCTATACTTTCAGTTTCTGTGTAATTATTAAAAATTATGACTAGAGCAAATTTACAATTTATTAGTTAACATTTTTGTACTTAATTTTACTTGTTATTTGGCAGTTGAAAAAAGACAGGAACATTATGATAATTTAAATTTTATATTATGCTATTTGTGACTAAACTTAATGTCGATGGTTTGGATTTCATGTGTGTACTGCAGAGTAAAACAAATAGCTAGATTTCTATAGTAGAATTTTTAAAAATTTCACTTCACAAAAACATAGGAAATGAAAGAATCCGAACAGTGGATGACACACAGCTTTAACCTACATGTCGTGAGCTTAAACTGGTTGCCACTATGCCCAAATAAAAATTACTGTAAGAGAGCAAGCAGTTAACTACAACTGCACTGAATAAAAAGTTACCTCAACACGCCAACAAAGAATAAAAATTTCAGAATAAATGTGAACCCAAGTATTAAAAATGTGCTAACANAAGTTACCTCAACACGCCAACAAAGAATAAAAATTTCAGAATAAATGTGAACCCAAGTATTAAAAATGTGCTAACACAGAGTAACACGCGACATGTCTAAAATGTGAGGGAAAAAGTATGGCTTGAATTATTACCTACACCAACAGCAGCCNAGTTACCTCAACACGCCAACAAAGAATAAAAATTTCAGAATAAATGTGAACCCAAGTATTAAAAATGTGCTAACAGAGTAACACGCGACATGTCTAAAATGTGAGGGAAAAAGTATGGCTTGAATTATTACCTACACCAACAGCAGCCNTAACACGCGACATGTCTAAAATGTGAGGGAAAAAGTATGGCTTGAATTATTACCTACACCAACAGCAGCCAACCGTTACGATGCACAGACATGGACATAAGTGTGCATACATCTCAGCTGGGAGGGAGATTACCGTTAGGAAAACAATAAGACATTTGAGTTGGCAAACGATTATCCGTTTAAACACACGTCAACAAATACGAGAAAACACTGCATGTAGAAACATAAATAAATATATATACACATGTGCATTTGAGGCTGGATAAAACTGATCACACAGCATCACAAGAAGTCTGTGTTTAATCATATCTGGCATAAAATCAACATGATTCCCAGAAGCATAAACTTTACCTCATCCTGTCTCCAAAAATGTGCAGTTGCTGAGTTTTACCGAACACAAAGTTAATTTTGAATGGCTTCTTGCTGGAATATCAAAGGATTTTTTTATTAAAATCATAATTTATTTCAATGGACACAAGTCTTCTAAAAAAAACTACTGTAGTGGAAAGGCATCACGACACCCCTTCGTCACCAAATAATGTGCAAGCACAGAGCCTGAACGCAGTGCAACTTGTNTAGTGGAAAGGCATCACGACACCCCTTCGTCACCAAATAATGTGCAAGCACAGAGCCTGAACGCAGTGCAACTTGTGGCATCTTACGAGAAAATCAGAATATACAGTTTTACATTATTAATTTTTTCTGGATTCGTAAACATTTACAACCTTATTTACTGCTGCCTCAAAAATCACACATTTTTACATAGAATATTAATTACTTAAAGCCAAACTTCTCAAACAAGACTTCCATTGCTTATTGCAAAATGTGCTCATTTTGCATGAGTACATCTGCTAAGAGGAAGGCCGAGCTTGGGCTGTCTGAGTGATACATCGGCACAACCAGCGTGACATAGTTTCCTCCCCTTACACAGCAAGTGAGGAGACGGATAGTTGCCTAGTGACCAGCTTGATGTCGTTGCACCCTTCCTCTCTTGGCCAACCAAATAGTGGTGAAGGGAGCCTTGTAGGAGTGATTGCTGTGTGGTGGTGTCTACTTCTACATCCGACCCATTTGCGAGAAGCACAGTGCTCGAAAAGAGAATCTTAATGCATCACCACAAAAATAAATGCAGCCAACATATTTATACTTTAAAACTACCTTCAAATTTTCAACCTTTTCACCCAAATTTATGTAGAGGTTCCCTAAAAAAGGGGGATGGGAGGGAGGGGGAGATAAAAAAGAGAGCGAGAAAAAAAGAGAAAGAGAAAGAGAGAGAGAAAGAGCGAGAGAAAGAGAGAGAAAAAGAGAGAGCGAAAGAGAGAGAGTTGGTATTTCCAGATGGTCATAAAATTGATAGTTGAGTGTAGTATAGTATTTTCTGTATTGTGAAGCAAAATTTGATAGTTATATGTTGAAAAAGTTCAGGAATTATTTTAGTGAATTTGTTTACTACAAATTATAAACACAACTTTTGTAGAGAATACTTATACGGAATTAAAAAAAAAAAAAAAGAATCCAGCAGCTGAATAACGGGATAGCGAAACTGAAAGTACTGGTGGGCTTACCTTATGTTCGTCCTCCCACAGCTTGATGTAGTGTAGCGAGCTGAAGATCAACACCGTCAGTCTGCTCATCACAGAGAGCATCAGCTTCTGCCTCTCTTGGTACAGTGCATTCCTGTCTTTGATCCTCTGCTTCGCGGCGACTACCTTACTCAGGCTCTTGTACACCCCACTGCCAACACACACTGGTTCACTTCACTCATGCATTGCTCTCAGAGGTGCTCACTCACCAACTAACTCCTCTGCTACCATCAATGTACAGCTGAAATCATATTTATGCAGGGTTGCCCGTAATATCCTTAGAACAAATTCCCACGACATTTACCATGCATCCTGTTACTTTCCCTAACCAACATAAGCAGGTTAAAAATTTTTTTTATTATTTTATTACCTTAGAAATAAAAAAAATATATATGGGTAGCATTAACATTACCTTCTTTTACCAATGTTTTTCAACGCAGTAAAAAATAAACTACCGAAAAAAACTATTTATAGCATACAGAATTGACACATGGGAAAAAAAAGTGACAAAATAAATAGGGTTTCTCAGGGTCAGCCACAAAGTTGCAAAACAAAGATAAAACATTATACAATGTAGCAATTCATTGAGAACCACTACCCTATAAGTGTATTATTTTGGGTAATATTTTAATAGCAGAAACCTAAATTGGCACCTATTATCACGTTTGTCACTACGCCAATGCTTGTAACAAGGAAAAACTTCTGCCACAAAAATAGGTGTATTTAATAATGACTATGATTATACACAAAGCCACAAAATTGCACTCAAAAGTTTTTAAATCTTCCTACAAAGCTAGAACAATCCAAAATAATGCACTATAGAATTTATGAGATGCATTCAGCATTAAGAGCTAGAATAAAGTATTTAATGTCTTACGAAGACACCTTTTTCAACAATTTTATTAATTTTCCCTTACGTCGCATGAATTTACAATATTTCCTCAACTTTTCCGGGAATGTGAAATTCCCCCCATTTTCCAGGCTTTCCTTGTTTTCCCTCTGATGCTAGCAATCTTCTTATGTATAATTATTAAGTTACTGTTCTGTTGTTACTGAACGCAGAGTTTCACTATACTTATGAACACCAGAGGGCGCTGGATACAATAATGCTTACAACAGTCAGCCCCAGTGGGTTCAGGTGATAATGCCTGCACGCTGTCTGACTATAAGTCTGTTTTTAAAAAGACCCAAAAAGAAATTAGCACACTCCACATCATCTCAGTACAGTTCCCTGAATATTTAGCTTTAGTTTCCCTTTTGCTCTTCTAAAAGAGTTACTTTACAGATGTAAAATATTTGATTTATTGCCTCTTCGATTCACAGAAACCTGTTACATCAATAACACAAGAACCTATTTAAACATAATAAGTCTTTTTTTACTCACCAACAATTTCACACTGGACGCAATTGTTTACATTACCCTCAAAATAAGGAATTGTTATAATTATACATTCTGCACATATTCTCTTACTTGTATTATTTAAAATTGCTGTGACTGCATTAGTCTATTTAAAATTGCGAAGATTGCATTATTAAAAATAGCTGTGATTCCACTATGAAAAATTTTTGTGACCAAGGTATTTAAGATTGGTGTGTATGTGTTATGTAAAATTGCTGTAAATGTATTATACTTAAAACTGTTGTAACTGTTTTCTGTAAAATTGTAACTTTATTATGTAGATACTTTTGCAAGTGTATTACACAAATGCTTTGTAAATGAGCATGCTATAGCATGGCCATATGTGCTGATGTAATGTGAAGGATATGCTCTACGTTATGTAATTTCAGTCCGACATGCTTTATCCCTACCCTATTGTCTGCAAGGCAATAACCAGAGCAAACTGAAAAATAAATAACACAAATTAATAAACTACAACAGTTCGAGATAGTATTAAGAAGAATTCCTAACTTGTAACTTACTCTGTGTTGACGAGCAGCTGCCGGAAATTCTTGGCGTCCTCTACGAATTGGTTCTTCTCTGTAAGTAGCGCCTGGACCTTACCTTGTTTTTCTTTCAGCTCTCTGATCTCCTGAAGGCAAACAGGCACGATACTTCAACACTTGCTCGACGACACTAAACAACACGTTTAAAAACCATTAAAATTGTTATACAATCAACAAATCAATTCAAGGGGAATCCCGTGCAAACAATATTAAACACCTCGTGGCCACATCCGGCCATAAGGAAAGAGTGTGACTGCGATGGAGAATAGTATAAAGCTATNGGAGAATAGTATAAAGATTTGCGAGCGTTCTGTTTCCTCTGAAGTTTTCAATGGTGAATATCTGTTCATAAATGGTAAGCATCATCGCTAGTTTAAAACACTGTTATACAGAAGAATAAATATCAAACGGAGTGCTACTTACAGTAATTTGCATTAACTTTAGACATTTTTCAACAACCACATTTATAAATGGGCAACAAAATAATGGCTTTCATTTGTGTACTGAAAAAAAAAGTTACATTGAAATATTCCAGCTTTTTTTAAAATTAGAATAGACAAAAATTGTTTCTAGCCTACTCACGGTTTCTTCACTTTTTTAAAATTAAACCTTTGAAAAAACACCCCATGAATAACAGTTCAGTTGCTTCATAAATATGCCATGTATCATAAGCATTTTATACTTGCATTTGACACAAAACTACCATATTTTTGGTTAAATTAAAATTATTTTACCTATAAATTATAATATTTCAATTATAATAAATATGAATAAATCAAGTGAGAAAATAGGTATGTTGATAATGCCTAGTAAGAAATAGTTCTTATGCAAAATATTATTACACTCAGTACGCACAAATGCAGTGAACTGACCCTTTGGTGTGATTTTTTAGACTTGGTTAAGCTTTGTTTGCATGAGGCGGAGGAATACCTTGGAAGTAGAACTTCAGCAAGGCTTCAGAAAAGTTTGAAGTGAAAAGTCATTTCTACATTCTAAACTTATTACTTATTTTGTTGAGTCATAAAAAAAATGCCTGAAAAAGGATGAAAATTGTAAAAAATTTAATTAACAAAAAAACAATAGAATATATATATATATATATATATATATATATAAATATTTATTTGCACACATCTCAAAATTGGGCGAAATATGGCCAGCTTAATATAAGTCAACACAATAATAATGTTATGAGAATACTTTCTTGGTACTTTTGTATGCTGTTCACAGGAATTTCAATTTTAACTTTAGAGATAAAATTTGAAGTAAAAATCATTAATGAAACCATTACTGCAGGAAAATCAAGAGTCCGATTTTAAAGAAATTGCAAATAAGGCACTCCTGTGAACTTTCCAACCCCCCTCGCACATACCAATTCCTCCCGCAACACATCCCACACCTTCACAGACCTCACCCCGCTCCGTTCTCCTCCATGCCCTCTGCAGCTTCTCACTGTTGTTTCCTCTCCCTCTAAACACCCCCTCACTTAGCTGGCAGCGGAAACTTCCCCACCCTCCCTCTCCATTAATAACCCTGTACATCCTGACCAGCCTTTCCACTTTCCTCCTGTCCGTCAACGAGCTCCACCCCATTTCTTTCATCATCACTGATGGCCTATAGTTCCCTTCGTCCTCACCATCCTGCCCCTTGTCTTCTCCACCTGTCCTTCAACCATCTTGCTGCCCTTCTTTGCACCTTCTCTATTTCTCCACGTACGGGTCCCATACTGCTGCAGCATATTCTAACATTGGCCGTATCATTGTACCATATGCCTTCTCCGTCACCTCACAGCTGACTCCCTTCAGCACCCTTCCCAACATACCCAAAGCCCTTCTTCCCTTTGCAACCACCCTCTCTACCAGTTTTTTCCATCTGCGGTCTCCCTGCAATACAATCCCTAGATACTTATATTCTGCTGCTTCTTCTATCTCTCGCCCCTCCCATCTGTGCATGTCCCTGCTTATCACCTACTTCACTAACTAGTTTTTCTTACATTTATCTTCATTTTATTCTCCATAGTCCACAACCGTATCCTGTCAATGTCTGCCTGTAAGTTTTCACCTTCTCCCACCACTGCAAACAATCTCATTTTTCCCCTAATCAACAAACCCACGTCTTTAACCATTATGGTAAACAACAGAGGGCCCAGCATGCTTCCCTGCGGCACCCCTGACGTAACCTCTCCTTCCTCCGATATTGCCTCCCCCACTTTCACCCTGTCTTCGCCCCCTGAGGAAGTCCCCAATCCATCCCACTACCCACTTGTCCAGTATCAGCTCATCCACTTTCTTCATCAAAGTCCCATGGGGCACCTTATCGAATGCCTTCTCAAAGTCTATGAAGCAGGCATCCACCTGCTTCCCCTCATCAACTGTCTGCACCAGATTTTCTAACAACCCAGCCATATACATATTGAAACTGCAACATCATTTGCCTAGAGTGGGGGGTGGGAAAACAGCTGGGATAGAACCCATGACCTCTCGAATGTGAGTCAGACATGCTACCGCGTGATCAAACACTATCAGAAAATATATAAATGGCAAAATTGTGTGACTTACTTGACGGTACTTGTGCAGTATTAAGCAAGACTAGAAAAATTTAACCAATGCTTTTAAATTGCCAACAATTAATTAGGAACTACCTGTTACGGGTGCTGCTTACTGTGGGACAAGCAGAGCAAAAGGATAGGTTTTACATGTTAAATGAATATAAGTGTGCATGCTACCTTTCAGAATATTGTTTGGACACAAAAAACAGTTTGTGCCCACTGAAGAGAAGAGCCGGACTACAACAGAGAACGTTAAGATTAAATTAAGTTAATAAGAGTTTGTATTTGTGTGTTTTTGTTAAGTATATAATTTTTATTTATTTGCAATTTTCTGGGCATTAACATTTTTAAAAATTTTTTTGGTAGTTATGTGGCCTGGGCAAAGATGGACAGTGATTTTTTTAAGCAATAAGTGAAAGATAGCCGAGAGATGCCTAAAATTATTTCACATGTAAAACTCTTTCCCTTCACTTGGCGGTTCCCACACTAGGCAGCCACATTAAGGATGCCAAGTTAAACGCAAAATACTCATAGACTATCACGACAACAATTGGAAGGAAAACAAAATAATAAGTTTTGTACAATTATTTTTCTGAATTATATTCATAATTTATGAAAATGTTTAGGCCTACTCAATGTTTATTGCGCTTTATTATTTGGCAATACATGCTACCTACAGACTGGTTATTAAAAATTATTTTCAAATTCCTTCACCAATAATTGTTACTTATTTTGAATAAAAATGTATGATAATAGGGATCAGATAACAGAACTGGGAATTGAACACATACATCCTCATCCTCCAGAATGCAATTTTAGTGCATCATTTCACTAAGTCAAATCCAATGTGAGCAGACCAAGTAAAAATTAAAGTTATATAAAATATTTTATTAATTAAACTTTCTAAACATTTATAGTAAACTATACCCACAATTATCCCAATTTATGGAAACCCAATTTTAAATTGCACTTCCGGGATATTTATTTATTTCCTTTAGGGCCCAAAAGAGCTAAAAATTAAACTTTCTACTTCAGTTTTTAGAAAAGGAACAAAGTAGGCAATCATTTCAAAGACATCATATTCACCCCCAATTCTTTATGGTCTGCAAAACTTAACTCAACTATAAAAAAAAGTCAACTTAAGCAAAATCATGTAGTCTGGTCTTCCAAGTACACAGATCTACTTACCTCCTCATTGCGGAATACTCATGGTAACGCCAAACGATCACATAACCGTACCGGCGCGGTAAACACACGTAAAGCACGAATTAATATCCTCACCATTTAAGACACGTGTAAAAATAAGTACAACTATCTACAACAATAATGCATGTTTATACATACATAATTACTTCAGACATTTGGGAATAGCATAGTTTAATAGCTTAAACACGCGGACAGCACCGGTACTGATAACAGGGGAATCACGTTTGTACTTACCGCCTGATAACGCCCACAGTCTTTACAAACAGCACCCCAGTTTTCGAAGTCCCAATCAGCCATAATGCCGATGGTCACAATCAACCATCGAGAGTGTCATTCAAATAACTAGCATTATAACCACAACTTTTACACACAAAACGTTAGTAAAACGTTCACTTCATCTTGAGCATAGAGAAAGGAACATGTATAAAGGCTATGTTCCAAAATATATTCAACCATACTACAATTAATTTTCATAACACGAATATCTTATAATTAAATAGTTTAGAACAAAACTATTACACTTTATTCAACATATCCTCCTCCAGTTTGTGAAACCAATTAGATTTTTTTTTAATCTAAAGTAATTTCTATTATGTTACCCATACCAATCAAACACTGGCTTCTGTTATTATTAAATTAGGATTAAAGTTATTAATTAGATTAAAGCTACACAAATGAATAACACCTTAACTCCATCAATTCAAATTTAACAAAATGTTAACTATAATTTAATATGGGCATGGCAATAAATATTTACAAAATTAAAGTACTAAGGTTAATAAGACAAACATTCACTAACCGCTGTAATATACTAAGTGAGTTGGAACACAAACAAGTACAAACAACTAGTTTGTTTTTTAATTGACATAATCTCACGTCATTGTGATACTTTTAACACATCTCGAAGAGTGTAACACAAACTAAATTAGAGACGACGCTATCTACCTTGAAAAATACAAACCTCAGTTTAATTCTACACGAAGAAATTCTAAAATTTCCAATTGTTGTGAAAATACTGTACCATTCATTACTGCAATAAAAATAGAGCCCCCTCTGCCGACTTTAGTACCATCTCAAAATTTCATGAAGCAAATCTTAAAGCTACATACACAAACAAAGAAAAAAAAATTCTGTGTGGAAACTTTAACATTGAGAATTACAAAAAAGAAGCCAAAAATATTAATTTGATAGTCTACTCAGTACTTTCCCCCTAATCCACGATAAAGTTTGCTACCAAAATAGAAGGAACCAGTCAGACAGAAATTGATAACATTTTCATTATTAGTAACGCAGTTTCAGAGTGCCAAACTCTCGCAGTAATAAATAGCTTATCAGATCATGACGCACAAAAGATCATTATGTCTTCTATAAAAAAAAAAAGGCCCCCACGAGCATTTCCTATAGGGAAATATGAAAATTTTCGCTGGGAAATGTCTTACTATTCAAAAGTGAGCTTAGCAGGCAGCAATCATCAACACTGTATACATGTACCCAAGTTAATGAAAAATGGAACTCTTCTATTAACCAAGTTCTCCATTGTTTTAAAATATGTTTACCATCCAGACTGACCCACAGTAATACATATCCTAAGAAAAACTTATGGATAACCAAGGGAATAAAAATTTCCCGCGATAACAAAATAAAACTGTACAAGGGCGCCAGAACCAGCAGCAGACAAAACAAACCGAATCACTACAGCAAATACTATAACATTTTGAGTAAAGTCATTATATCAGTAAAAACTATTTTTTTCTATATATTTATTCTGAATTCTCAAGTTGAAAACCTAACAGTAGACAACTTTATATCATTAGACCGCAAATTAGTCGCAGATACATTTAAATCTGAATACTTAAATGTCATAGAAAGCATGATTAACAAAAGAAATTATACAATATATAAAACATATTCCTACACTCCAGGTTACTGAATACCCTTCTATATCTGGTGATCATTCCGTATTGCGTACCTAAATCACCTGAAAACATGACATTGAGTATCAAACGATACGACAAGACCAACCTAAAAAGTCGTATATTTCGTATCAAACTACAGCCAGGAGAAGGCCAAAATAAATGCAAAATTTCTCCCTGTGTATCCAACATGCCTGTCATTACCTGGTTTTGACCAAAAGATTCTTTATGGATATCAACATGAAAAACGACCTGTATTGAAAAGTGGTGGGTATTGGTAATTGGTGAATGGATTGTGCCAGGCACGACGATAATTTAGGACTGTTGGCGAGGTTACAGTAACTTGGACATGCATGGCTATCGGCACATGCAAGTAAATTACCGGAAGGAATTTGTGTGTAGTGAAAAGAGTGGAATAGTTAACACCCGAAACAAACTAAAGTTGAGGCAAGGCGAAGCTTTAAGAGTACACACACAAAACATCGAACGGAGTTGGTGTTCGGTGAGGTATAGCATTCCGTGTTTTATAGACGGGAAAAGTCGTAGGCCGGCTACTTGGCAGAATACATTTGGAAAAAGAACCACCCTTACAGGCAACGACTGCACTATTTTCTAATCCATGCAGCTGAAATGCAGTTCTCTTTTCGAAAGGTAAATAATTTACATTTGTACAAAAACTAAATTAATGGATAAACGAAAAGTATATATATATTATTTTCCTTTTCAGATACATGCAAGGATGAGTGAAACAAAGCATTAAAACGAAAAATGCTTGCTATTTATGTCAGTTTAAATTTAGGTAACTTATTTAAAATTAAATTGCTAAGGGCTAGATGTTTGTGGTTTATGCTTAAAATGTATACGAGTAGTTGGTTTTCCCAGCAAAAAATTTTAAGTGTGAAATACTTGCTGTTTAGGGTGTAGGTTTAAAATGACTTATTTTTTTAGTCAGCCTAATTTAAAATTAAAATGACTTATTTTTTTTAGTCAGTTTAATGCGTAAACAACTTTTGCTAGCAAAAAATTAAAATTTTATTGTCTTGTATTGTGGCGTGTCTGTTAAAAATAACAATTAGTAGTTATTTGCATCATTTTAAAGATTGAATGTCTGTTTATTTAATTGCGCAATTCATTGGTAGCACAAGGGGGGCCCAATTCATACCCCCCAGCTCCCTTGACGATATATATTCAATTGTGTGTACTTGACTAGAAATCTTACAACTGGTTTAGTTTAAAATGACAATGGTGTATTGTGTGTGGTATCTGTTATAACGACTCATTTAAAATTAAAATGTTATTAGCTTGCTGTGTATGGTGTCTGTTTAAAATGAATGTGTTGGCAAGGTACATGGGTCGTTATTATGCCCGTTTAAAGTTTAAATGAGTAGTTGTTTTAATCTGTAAAACTAGGATGGCTGAGTGCAAACGTGCAAACTTGCAATTGCAATACCGAGCCAATATTCACAAAGTGTTGCACAACTTTCAGCAGAATGAACAAAACGAAAAAGCCTGTGCATTTTAATAAGTCTATGATTTCCTGTTGACATCACCAACCTACTTAAATCTCGAGTGCAGAGGCGTGACGGCCTTGGAGGTTCTATAAAATAACCGCGCTTAAAATAAAGAAAAGGTGTATACATAATCTATGTTGGTAAGAGTTCCTTTTATTGAGAGACTGATGATCCATTGATAGTTTTCTGCGGCCAGCTTCGACTATTTATACCTCCCGACATGGCATCACCAACCTACTTAAATCTCGAGTGCAGAGGCGTGACGGCCCTGAAGGGTCTATAAATTCTACAACTTAAAAAAAAACGAACAA
This sequence comes from Clitarchus hookeri, assembly GCA_002778355.1. NCBI lineage: Eukaryota > Metazoa > Arthropoda > Insecta > Phasmatodea > Phasmatidae > Clitarchus > Clitarchus hookeri. Next base: position 255,188 of record NQII01005565.1, read on the forward strand.
AACGAAAGAGCCTCGCGAGTGGGGACACCTTGACGTTACACAACACTTTCCTTTCACCAACCTACTCAAAGCTGGAGTGCAGAGGCATGACGGCCCTGGAGGGTCTATAAAATCTACAACTTTCAAAAAAACGAACAAAACGAAAGAGCCTCGCGAGCGCAAAGAGAGAGGCGAGTTACACAACACCATTTCCAGTCTTCCTCGTGACCTACTAACATTTGCAGACACCTTGGCGTTACGCAGCACCTTCCTTTCATCAACCTGCTTAAATCTCGAATGCAGAGGTGTGAAGGCTTTGGAGGTTCTATAAAATATACAACTTAAAAAAAAAAACGAACAAAACGAAATAGCCTCGCGAGTGCAAAGAGACAGGCGAGTTACACAATACTATTTACAGTCTTCCTCGTGACCTACTAACATTTGCGGACACCTTGGAGTTGCTCAACTTTCATTAAAACGAACAAAACGAAAATCCTTGCTTAAATCTCGAGTGGAGATTTAAGCAAGGAATTACCAATTTCCAGTAAACATTTTTAAAGTGTTTAAAGTGGCTTGCTGTTTGCCTCAGTTTATGACCTTTGATGTTGCATTCCGTTTCGACAGTGGTTAGACCTTCCTTGCCGATATATATCGTCTCCATAAAAACACGAAAGAGCCATCTCACAACTCTCGATAACTTTTTTGTACCTGACTAGGAATCTCACAACTTTTTAGTTTAGAGAATTATCATCAGAACAAACAAAGCATTAACATTACAATGACTCATTTAAATTTAAAATGTGATTGAATTGCGTTGTGCGATGTCTATTTAAAATGGCAATGAGTAGCTTTTTGGGTCAATTTAAAGTGAGAATGGTAGTAGTTAGTTTTCATGTTTTAAAAAAAGGAAGGGGTTAAGTTCATGGAAGCCATAAAAGTTCTAAAAATTCTACAACTTTCATAAAAACGAACAAAATGAAAGATCCTTGCACATACTCGTGATTCCGAGGNAAAGTTCTAAAAATTCTACAACTTTCATAAAAACGAACAAAATGAAAGATCCTTGCACATACTCGTGATTCCGAGGCATTTGATACATGACAGTCATTAATTATAATCCCTCACTGTAAGCCAGTGAAGAGTTTAGAGTTTCCATGTCTTGATTTCTTTTTTGAACTCATTATTATTTACACAACTCATTTTACTAACTGGTTATTGGTTTTAGATTTAAAATGTAAATGAGGAGTCGTTGTTGGGTACGCAATAGGAAAATTTTAGCAACTAATTATTTACACATGGGGATACGCCCAGGGAAACAAATGGCAAAGTGACAAATTATTCCGTTTTCAGTTTGGGTACACCACAGGAAACAATTAAGTGTTTTTCGAAATGTTTTTAAAAGGGAAATGAGTACGTGAATCGAAACAAATGAGGCTTGGTGGCAATTTGNTTAAGTGTTTTTCGAAATGTTTTTAAAAGGGAAATGAGTACGTGAATCGAAACAAATGAGGCTTGGTGGCAATTTGCACCTGTCGGTTTGGATATGCAAACCCACTACTTTTCAATTCAGGTCGTTTTTCACGTGGATAGACAAAAATAAACNCACCTGTCGGTTTGGATATGCAAACCCACTACTTTTCAATTCAGGTCGTTTTTCACGTGGATAGACAAAAATAAACGTTAGATAAAAACCAGGTAATTACAGGCAGGATGGATAAGCAGGGAGAAATTTTGCATTTGTTTTAGCCTTCTCGGGACATACATTGGATACGAAATAGACGAATTTTTGGGTGGGTTTTTTGTTTCATTGGATACGTAAATAATGTTTTTTTTCGGTAATTTGGATACACAATATGAAATAATCACCAATTTAATTACTGTTGTATATTTGTACTTTCCCATTTTATTCTCTTGATAAATAAAATTAAAAAACAGTTTGTCCCCTGGCCAAGGGCCCCCCTCCTCGCCACGAGGCGAGTACCCTAGACAGGTGCCTTGTTCACCTANCCACGAGGCGAGTACCCTAGACAGGTGCCTTGTTCACCTAGGCAGAAGTCCGACATTGCCCACAGGCTGTAGTAGCCAAATATGAATTGGGCACAACATATTGCAAGTGCGCTAATAAGACCAGCCCAATGAGCAACTGCTCCGTGAACTGCCGGAACTACATGGGCAGCTCTGGTGTGATAAACAAAATTCAAAGCCAGTGAAAATTTGAAGCTTTAGACAATATCAGTCAAAAAAATTCAAATATTCAGTTCCCAAACATCACAGATTTGTGTACCCTTTTATTGTGCAAGGGCCAAGGTATCCATNAGGCAGAAGTCCGACATTGCCCACAGGCTGTAGTAGCCAAATATGAATTGGGCACAACATATTGCAAGTGCGCTAGTAAGACCAGCCCAATGAGCAACTGCTCCGTGAACTGCCGGAACTACATGGGCAGCTCTGGTGTGATAAACAAAATTCAAAGCCAGTGAAAATTTGAAGCTTTAGACAATATCAGTCGAAAAAATTCAAATATTCAGTTCCCAAACATCACAGATTTGTGTACCCTTTTATTGTGCAAGGGCCAAGGTATCCATNAAAAAATTCAAATATTCAGTTCCCAAACATCACAGATTTGTGTACCCTTTTATTGTGCAAGGGCCAAGGTATCCATACTCTTCAGTGTATTTTGTGCCTACAGTATTACCGTTAAACTTGCCTAACTCCGAACGAACTCATGACAGTACAAAACCGGAACTTTCAGTGCTCAGTGTCACATTAATAATCAATTGAACACTTCTACAGAGCGCAAAGATTTATTTACAGGTCAAGAAAGTCAACCAATATAATATCACTGCCCAGTTTGTCCAGGGGTCGAAAGTAGTGACCTGTTACAATGCAGGGTGTGTGCAGTGCATGTACACAGGCAATGTTTGCAGTCTGGCAACAGACTGACAGTACAAGATGGCAAGTTCAGGTGTTGGCAATGTACAGCAGCAGCCGACACCATGACACAGATGCCTCATACTGTCGGCGCGTATGTGGCATGTGTAAACAATGCAACTGCCACACATGTGCACTTGCCAAATGCTACCTCGGAAAGACCAGCATCGATTTCTTGGGGCATTTTGTCGACGAGGAAGGCAACAAACCCAACACAGAACAACTGTGGCTGATTGATGTGTACCCACCACCACGTACTCGCAAGCAGCTCTAGAAGTTCTTTAGGCTAACATACTGGCTCTGGGAGCACAGCCAGTACTTTGCAGTCATCACCGTACCATACACCGACCTGCTGTCAATCCAGCGGCTGTTTCAATGGGACGGCCCCACCGAAGATGCCTTCCAGAAAATAAAGTCACATTTCCGATTGTGCCAGAACTTGGCGAGGTACGATGCGACAAAACACTTCTACCTGCAGATCGATGCCAGCCAAGGACTCGGTGCAGAGCTCTACCAGTGCGGTGACAATGGCGATCGTCACATCATCGTCTTCGCTAGTGCCAAGTTCGGACCAACTGAGCGGAAGTACGACGCCAACGAACGTGAATGCCTGGCTGTGGTGTGATCCATCAAAAAGTACTGATTGTTCTTGGAGTACCAGCACTTCACACTGACAACTGCTGCTTAATCTGGTTCCACACCAAGTGCGCGGCCCGCAACAAGCTGACCAGGTAGACATTGCTTCTTCAAGCTTTCGACTACGCCGTGGAGCATGACCAGGGCAGAGTAAACCAGCTAGCAGACACACTGTCCAGGTTACCATGCGCCGACGTCGTGGTGCAAGACGACTCAGATTGGGAGGAGATATTACCTCAACAATGCGGGAACCACTGAGTGAGATATGCCTTCACAAGATCAACACCACTAATAATGACCTCACTGTACGTGATCTATACAGTGACTTAATGAAAGTGCAGCCAGAGTTCGCAGTCACTCGTGAACAGAAAGACTGTTGCGCCCAGCAGACTGTCTATTGTTCGTGCGTCATAGATCGCCATTTAGAAACATGTTCACCCAGTAACCATGACGTGTGGAGACTGTTTGTTTCCTATAAACGATAGCATTACATTTGGAGTGTTCGGCCAGTATGATAAAAAAAAGTTTTTAGTAATCACCCTTAATTACTAGANGTATGATAAAAAAAAGTTTTTAGTAATCACCCTTAATTACTAGAACCACATCTATTGACATACTTCTGTTCTAGGTAGAATATTTACTAATTTACGTATATTCTGCTATTAAATATACAAACACACTTCAATACACATCAATTGCCCAAAGTCTCAAACGAGTCAATTTTATTGTATTCATTACACTTTTGTGCTACCTAAAGAGCGAAAATGTAACTTCTTTCGCATTTACTTCACTTTGCAACTCCGTTAGCTGATTCGTAGTTTGTTTACTCTGCATCACTAACGAAAAAATTAAAATCCATATACCTTGAATAATTCATTATTGGCACTGGCTGAATTCATTTAAAAACTGTTTGATTATGAGATATTGACACAGTACACGTGCTGTTAAATTTTTCTATTATTGGAATTGTCGCGATGTTTTGGTCTTCACATACGTCACACGCTTCTGTCCAATGACAGCGCATTTACAGTATGAAACTAAAATTGTTCAAGCTCGTTGTTTACTGATCGCTTGTTTTAAACTCTTTATATTTTTTTGAATTGTTTGCAAGTTTTGTGAATGTTTGTAATTTGAGTTTTTGTTAGCTAAATTGTTGTTACGTGGTATGATTTCTGTTTTGAGTGGCCAGGGGGGATATCTTCACTTAAAAAATTAAGATCTGACCTGCAGTTTGGTAGAAATGACAAGAAAAGCGCTAAATGTGTTTGTGGAATTAAATATACACGCGGTAAGTGAAATCAGGCTATTTTACAGAAAACGATAGAGGTTTAGGCCGTTAAAATTTTTGAGACCCTTTCCACACGAGGGGGAAAACAATTCAAAATTTTAAGTGTACCAATCTCGTATATTTTGAATATTTATATTATTAACATAGTTAAACCATTAGTCATGTGAACATTAACCCATTTATTTAACAAATGGTTCTGTTTGTTCTGAGAAATTCTAAGCCCATCTCCTAAATTTGGGGCCCTCTTTGAAAGCCCCCCCCCCTTTTCTAACCAAGCTTATATTGATAGGGCCTGAGTGAAATGTTCCTGTAGAAGAATAGTGTCATGTTTAAAGAGCGCTTTTGTGACGCATCAAAATTCATTTAAATTGTGGGGTGAGAAAGTAGTAGCTTAAAAATGTTTGTGAATTTTGGCGATGGTCAAGTAAAATTTGGTAGGGCCTATGAACTGAAAATCACTAATTTAGGTTATACGAACCAGCGTTTGCTGTGGTAGCATATACCTAATTTTCCCCCCAATAAATCAGCTAGGTAGTCGTCTATGATTTCTTCTAATAACTAGGTAAGAAATATGTTTAAATTTCTTTGTTGGGCTACAGTAAACTTAAATATAGCTCATAAAATGGAGTTGTTCCTAATAACGCATGTGCGTTACTTGACATGATTAAATACACGTTATCAATGGTGATATAGAGCTCTGGCAGAATTGACAGTCTAGTCATCTCTCCAAGACATCACTGCCTGCTAACGTATAATAAAAGGACATCCTCAATTGGAAAATAATTAAGAACTCATTGAAGTGCACATCACATCAAAACACTACAGACGTGCCTGTGGACCATCACTTAAGTATACTTTAAAAAGACCTTTAAAAAATTCAGGAAACAATTTTTAAAATATTTTAAACTATATTCCACATGTGCTTTTGACATACTGGTATTCCTGGTCCAGTCATGCTGATTTTTTATTTTCCTAGGTTTTCACCTCTCTACCTCGGTAAACAAATTTGAATTCCTAATGGGGGTCACACTAATTTTTTTCATGTAGGAGATGTGATTGATGCTGCCATTAGTCAGTGAGTTTTCTCAGTATACTCCTAGTTCCACCAACATTAGATTCTGTCGCTGCTCCATCTCTACCTCACTAACCCCCATCGGTGCTTTGCCGTGGCTATGAAGCACAGTCCAACTTTTTTAGGCTGTTTTGGTTGCCTGCACTAATGCAGCAGCTATAAAACTTGTACAAGGTTATTCAGTTATTAAATACATTCTTGAGTGCACAAGGAAACATAATAACTGCATGCCTATTACACCATTGGTTGAAAAGAAAGATGGAGACTGCACATTATGTAAGTAAATTCTTTCACCTTACATAACTTTAATATGCGTACTTAAATATTTTAATGTGCAGTATGTTATATACTTGATGTAAGTGTAACCATACTGCAAACCACATGAATACATCTAGACATATGCCTACACTAATTAGTGGCACCGTTGAAAATGTTTTAAGTTTTTAACCTAACTTGCGGCACATTCCCACCAACAATTTGCTCCAATGGGGCATCGGCACATATTTGTGCTCCAGCCAACATGAAGTTGACGTGCAAGATTGGTCGGACGTGGAATGATGTATGACATGCACAGATGCGCCTCCAGGCAGGTAACGGAACAACTTGCTTGCACATTTTGCGCATCGCAGAGGTAACTGAATACAACTTTACCTTTAATATCACCCGTGATCCAGTTACGTCCTCTATGCAGACCTCTACAGCACAATCGTGCGTGTGTCAGTGCGTGGTACGTGTTGCAGGTGACGTGTCCTGGGGTGTGGCTGAACCCAAATGGAAAGGTGCTGTTGCGAGTGACCATNCGTGGTACGTGTTGCAGGTGACGTGTCCTGGGGTGTGGCTGAACCCAAATGGAAAGGTGCTGTTGCGAGTGACCATGCTCGGCACCACCGTGAGGACCTCTCGTGTCCCACCTGTCTTCCCGATGCTCTTTCACAGCAAGTTCATTTTCCAGAAGGTAACCGGCACAATTGTAGAGCTAAATGCACTATGTTAGATGGTACACTCCACTCACACCATGCAAAAATAATTTCAGTCGTGAAATACTTTTGAATTTTCTGTCCAAACATTAATTATCCTAAAAAAAAAATTTACTGTCCTAAAAAACTTATAAATTGAACATAACGGTTTTTTACTGATTGATTTATTAATTTTTTTATTTATAACATTTGTCATCAGTACATAATCAATAGGAGCTGGATTTGTTTCATTGTATGCAAGTTCAAAATAAAATTGTATTATATCAGATCAATATAAGACAAAAATATAAAGAACTTAAATAAGAAGTGATGAGTTACAAGTGTACGTATTTAATATAAATAATACTACAGTAAAAATTGTTAAAAATCAACATAATACATAAACTGCTGTGCATATTTGCCAAAGGTTCATTCGTTGTTAACCAAATTCATCAGCAGATGGTAAGCAATCTACTTAGGCACATAAAATGATCTTCTTAGTTAACAGTTTTAATAACAGTGATTCACAGAAGTGATAAAGGTGTGTTTATTGTTAATTTACATCCTATGCAGTGTTAATAGTACCAGTCTGTGATTCCCCATGCCTTGGTTGTAACTGTGTCGTTCTGCCTGAGAGCACGCGTGTGGTGGCTGGTGTACAGACGCTGTCGGACGTGTGCCGGCTGCGCGAGCTGGAGAAGGCACTGGCCGGCGAGACGCTCGCGGCGCAGCTCGTGCAGTGCGACGGGCAGGAGAGGCTCCTGGCGACGTTCGAGACCTCGGTGCTGGAGCTGCTGTACCCCGTGCCCTTGAGGCAGGACCTCGTGTGCGGCGTCGACGTAGACCTGCTGATGGAGCCCTCGTCCGCATATCCTGCAAGTGTCTGCACGACCCACTCTCTTTCTTGGTTCCCTGTCATGGTTGTTTTTGTTTTTCTGTCACTTTTTTTCCCGTTCTTTGCTGCCAGCTCCAGGTGGCAGATACCCAAGTAAAAAAGGCTGTTCACATCTTTAGAATAAAACTATAACTCAGACGAATACAAGCAACCTCTCATTGATGCCAAAAAAAGAAGTTAGAACACAGCACAGCATAACTATTTAGCTGGAAACAACTTCCTGTGTAGTGNCTCATTGATGCCAAAAAAAGAAGTTAGAACACAGCACAGCATAACTATTTAGCTGGAAACAACTTCCTGTGTAGTGAAAAATTCTGCTTGGCATTTTGAGAAATCTGCTTTAAATTGGACCCAGTTTGCCACCTCCACATTTAAGACATCCACAAATATGAACACCTTGATGGGGAGAGGAGGATTTTACAAGCACTGTCGACTGTATTTTCTGTTTCTTAGCTTGTAAACACACGCACATATTGTGCCGTAAATGGGTAATCAATAAGTCAAAAGAACAAGATAGAACTCGAAGAATGTAAATAAAATCGTAGTCCTGTAGGCCATCATTAAAACTTGTAACACCAATAACACAAAACTTATCCAAACACCAAACACCGCACGCACATGGCGAAGTGATCATGAGACTATGGGCTGAAGAGGGAAAGGTGGGGTGTGTTTCTCGCACTGTTATTGGTCGGCCTTGTTACTTTGTTTATAAGATGGACAATGTTGAGGGGAGAGGGGTCGGTGTAGAACAAAGTTTACCTTCATGATGTCATAGGGCAGGTCGACTTGAGGGTGCTGGGCGGCTCGCTCACTTTAGACCACGACTGCCACATTTTAAATGGATTTTCTCTTTTCTATTGTTTCTTTTTTTAAATTATGGCATACAAATTAAAAGTAGCAACACTGCAACCTATATATTTTATCACTGTGTACTAGTGAACATATTTTTAATGACGGTACTCATAAAATTAGATCCTGACTATATATCCCGACAAATTACCCTTGAGCATGTAATTTAGCAGAATGATACATCTCAAATCCATTCAAACTTAAGGAAGTTGAACTTTCTTCGTCCATACATANTTCATGATGTCATAGGGCAGGTCGACTTGAGGGTGCTGGGCGGCTCGCTCACTTTAGACCACGACTGCCACATTTAAAATGGATTTTCTCTTTTTTATGGTTTCTTTTTTTAAATTATGGCATACCAATTAAAAGTAGCAACACTGCAACCTATATATTTTATCACTGTGTACTAGTGAACATATTTTTAATGACGGTACTCATAAAATTAGATCCTGACTATGTATCCCGACAAATTACCCTTGGGCATGTAATTTAGCAGAATGATACATCTCAAATCCATTCAAACTTAAGGAAGTTGAACTTTCTTCGTCCATACATACTCTCTGTCTCATGTAACTTAGCGAGATTTTGACAGTTCGACGAAAGTAGTGCCACTGTATACTTTTTGTTTATGTATCCTTTCGCCATCAGCTGGTGCGTCAAGTGGCAGCTGTATATTAAATTTATTAGCACGCCTGTCAGCTAATCCACTTTCCATTGTAATGCTAAACAAATTTCAAGGTATTTATACTCTCACATCTGTCTAAAAAATCTGTAGGTTTTAAACGTAGAAACAGAAAACCTTGCAAAAAATGAAATCTTTCTTACTTATTTTTTTTATTTATTACAGACAACGAATTTGGGTTAACATTTGCGAGACGGTAATTGTAGTTCTTATCACACTTTGGATATTACAGCTAATATGTTAAGACTGGAAATAGAAGTAATTCGGGAAACTTGCTTGACAAAGCACTTTTCATTCGCCAACAAACAACTTACCAACGACTTTTGCAAAGCAGTTATTCTGCTATTACTGATACTAAATAGCTTGATTTAGAAATATGTGGCGTGGAATAACGTAAGAATTCTTCAAAACTACCCCTGTGCATCCCATTTTCTTCGTTTTATTTATACAGAATAGTAACAACACAAAAACAACAAAAATTTGGGTTTGTGGGAGAACTTTGCATATAATGGGCGTTAGCTTAACTAAAACGATGAGAAATAGAAATTACTAGAAATCAAAATCGCTGTACACTGAATAGTTAAAGATTTATACAGAGCTCGTAGACAAATTAAACCATTGGTATCTGTTCGTAAATTTATTTTAAACAAAAAACTATATTTTGTTTCTGACTGGTTGTAGTTCGGGATCTGGCTAACAGATAGCGTGGAAGGGCGTGTTGTAACAGCTGGCGTGGGAGGGATTGTTGTGACCTACCTCAACAGGTAGCAGCACTTTGGCCTGCCTCTTGATTCACATTTCTCCTTTTATTGACTTAAATCGACAAGGGTTTAAAATATATTTTGTCAAATTATTTGAAAAAATTATTCAACTATACCTTTCAATATTTCTGTGGGCTTTTAGAATTAATATCAAGCATGTATGGAAGGTTTGGAGAGTGGGGGTACGATATAAATAGAACTTCCAATGTTTGAAGTTGCATTTCATTTGAATACGGACAGTTCTAATGTCTGTTTCATTTTGAACACATATAAATTACTACTTTAGCACAAAGTTTAGTTCGTAACACTAATAACAGCTGGTTTGTGAACACGTAAAATAGAACGTATTAATTCATCTGGGAACTCTTTCTTATCTGCGTATTTTCTGTGTTTGATGTGCGTCGGAAGTGCAGTCAGAATAGCCAATGTAATATTAATTTTAATTCGTTCATGCATCAGCTGATACAGGATTTTGTAAATGGCACACAGTTTGTTACGTATACGTCAAGTTGCCACTCACTGACTGTCAAAATCTCGCCAACTTATGTGAGACAGACCATATGTATATTTTTCTAGTTATAAGGTACAGTGTTTTAATTTTTTTTTACATTGCCTGTATTTCTTATTAACAATGTATAGTAAAAAAAAAATTGACGTACTTGCTGTTATTTAGACTAAAAAAATTGACCTCGAAATGTTTATTATGAAAAAATAAGAGACAATTCCCAACATTTTGGAAGTAAACATTGGAGTAAAACAGTCTGATATTCTGGTAGATATGTTATTACGTACCAGTTTCTGTTAAAGAGTTGCTATTGTAGTGCAATGGCACTTTATAAGTAGAGCCCTGAATACGTGGTAAAAATTGGTCAGTGCCAAGGAATATTTCTAGCACTTAATGTTTCATTGAAGTAAATTACATTTAAAAATAAAAGACAGAAAAAACAAATACTCACAGGGTGGTACTTGCAAATACACACACCCACACACTCAAAGTTGGACGAATACATTTTTCCACAGATGTGCAGTCTCAACGTTTTGTTTATGTTATACAGTGTACTCCCTATCTACCGTTTTTCAGTGGACTGTCAAAATAGATTAGGGCTCTGACATGTACGTCAATAAAGTACGTCTTACTTTATTAGACTTAATTTTGAGTGTAATTAGAGCTGTACATTATCTGTGGATGAAGTTTATTAGTTAAACAGTTAAAAACATTTCACCTTAACTGGTTTAAATGAAGAATATAACATCTCAAAACACAGTATATAATTGATTGTAATCAGACACCAAATACAAGTTCTTTTGCTAGACAACAACTTCCTCTCTCTCTGGCATGTAAGGGGAGGAAGAAAGGTGTGCAGCTGAGAGAGATGGAAAGAGGGGTGAGAGAGAGAGAGCACTAAGTTTCCATGCNTCATGCTGGTTGCTAGGTAACCGCTTCCCCTATCATCATGTTTGTAAGGGGAGGTAACAAGCCAGACTCGCACCACACTAAAGATGTGGTGGGAAAAAATTTTGCACAGCAGAGCAGTGGTAATCGGAAGCGCATGTGACGTATTTCACATCCAATTATTAGACGTTTGCATAAACAACAAGCTTAAGAACTATCATTGCGGGAAATCTTAGGCGACGGGACCAAAATGTATTTTGATTGACGCAATATCCGATTGACGATGCAAGCTGGTAGCATTTATCACTATTTATATAGGAGTTTTGCCCGGACCATTGAAAATCAACTGTGGATACAGTTTATTGGTATATATGTTTTCAGCATGAGAGCCCACTGTAATTAGACTGCATTTATTTGGGCATCCCGATGTAACTGTGAGACAGTTGTTAACAGGAAGCAGATAACGAAACAAAGTAATGAATAATTCAGTATGAATGCCTTGCGCTACAGTAGTAGTCGATAAACAAACCACGTTGACTTGAGAATATAGAGGATTGTGAAGTCTGGCCTGATTCCTAACTACAGCTTTTCTGCTGTACGTTTCTATTCCCGAGGAATTTAAAAAATGTATGTATTGTAAGATTTTTGTAAGCTCTGTCTTTGTTCCATTGTGAGGTTCCCACTATGATGATAGCACATAAAACCCAATAATAAAGCTGTAATTTTTCAAATGTGAAATGTAGAATCATCGTTAATTACATATTGTACTTGTGTTCCCAGTTCATAAATACAGTAGGTATGCTTTTGTATGCTCACTAATGGAATAGTGGTCAGTCTACTTGCCTCCCTCCTAGGTGAACCGGGTTCGATTCCCAGTGGTGTCGCTGCTGGATTTTCGCATGTGGGAATCATGCTGGACGATGCTGCTGGTCCGCGGGTTTTCTCTGGGATTTCCAGTTTCCCTGCTCTTGCATTCCAGTGTTGCTCTGTACCCACCTCACTTCACCTTCATCTGTTCTCAAAACCTCAGTGTTAATAGTCCCCCAAATGACTCCACTGCACTAGTGGAATAACTTTTTCGACATCTACCTGCTTTGAAACCAAAGGCATTGTGTACATTCTAATAGTGACAAAGAGATTATTTATGATGCGTGGGCACATATTGATCTGAGTAGGAAGACTAGAAACAAGACAGTTAACCAAATGGTTTAGACTGGATTTTCACTGTGTGATTTGCAACCAAAACCATGCAGTTTGAATGTTTGTTACTGTGGTTTTTTTTTTTAGGGCATTTTGGGTCCTAAAATTGAAGTGTCAACCAAGACTACAATAGAGGAAGTTACAAAAAATGCCAAGCACAACAAATTTGTTATAAATCCAAAAATGGTGTCATCCAAGGTATCTTATAGTTATCTTTTATTGAAATTATTAATCACACTGTAAAATCAACTTTTTATTCCAATTCCATGAATCTGTATGGTATGCATAGTTGTTTTAAATTAACCTGTGTAAATTTAAACTGTGTACTTTGACACTGTTGCAATACAACAAAACCCCTATGATGAGAAACAGAAAACGTTTTTGCCTCTGTTTCCTGTAATTTCTCTAGTAAAATTTTAAGGTTTGATTAGGATAAAATTGCATAATAATACATTTATCTCTATGTAAGAGGTATGGGACATAAAATTAGCTGTAAATTTGTTATTTGACCACAGATTTTTTGGAAGTATGCGTTGAAATACTAAGAAAGAGCAATTCAGGTAACTTCTTTTGCCAACTTTGTGAGCAACTATTTATTTTTGCATGTACTTTGCACGATATCTTGCGCTGCAAAATCACATAAATATTTACGTCAGAAATATGTCATTGTGGTAAGACCTTTTCTCACAAAGTTAGTATAAACANTGCAAAATCACATAAATATTTACGTCAGAAATATGTCATTGTGGTAAGACCTTTTCTCACAAAGTTAGTATAAACAGTTATGTAGGAATGTCCTTTATTGGTTTTTCCATATCGGCTTCCGTGAACTTTTTAAATACGATTAACAGTTATAGCGGTAATTCATGTCTTGCACGCACTTAATTTATTACAAGATGTATAATCCTGCTACAGAATCTTAAGTTTGGATAAGTAAAGTAACTTCCTTAAGGGTTCCACCTGGCTGCAGCTATTTTGTGCGCCGGAGACCTCAAAACACGTGAGCTGCAAAGCCAAATGCCGACTCATCGCAAAGTCTTCCCATCCGCAACTGCCGTAACATAACTTTGAGCAGTGACATTATTTTGTGGCATACTAAGGAAGCCAAAAGTATGATGCATGTCTAAAGGCAGTTCTAAACTTTCTGTATACTATGTATAAGTACAGGAATAAAAGTACTCGCAGTCTAGTTGTGAACAGGCACACACACTAAGAAGGAGGACACATTTCTCATGCGGTTGCATGATCACGACGTTTCGCTGACTGGGCCAGCTTCATGAGGCGGCGAGTTGTAGGACTCGCAAACTACTCGTACAACTTGCTGCGTGATGAAGCTGGCCTAGCCAGCAAAATGTTGCGATCGCACAACTGCGTGAAACATGTGTTGTACCTTCTTTGTGTGTGCGCCTGTTGACAAGTACTAGACTCTGAGTACTTGGATTCCTGTCCTTTTATATATTTTTAGTAGCCTGGCGGCCTACTTGTAACCTTTGCTGTATAGAAAATGTAGCAGCTGAAACTGATTCTGAAAACAACCATTTTTAGCTATTTTCACACCCAGAAAAGTTATCTGTGGAGTTGAAATGTNAGCTGAAACTGATTCTGAAAACAACCATTTTTAGCTATTTTCACACCCAGAAAAGTTATCTGTGGAGTTGAAATGTGTCTTTGGGCACAAAATGCTTCCTGTATCCTTTTCATGTTTAGGCGCTACAAAATATGCAGCCATTTTTCGAATTGTGTGTTATCTACCTAACTTCCGCAATTTGCAGTTTATGCACCAGTCAGGCAGAGCCCTTAGCCCCTTGTTGCCGTGGGTGTGATGGGATGGTGGCCGTAACAAACGTGTAGTGGTGGGTGGGTACAGGCTCGCAAGCAGGGCTCNAGCTGAAACTGATTCTGAAAACAACCATTTTTAGCTATTTTCACACCCAGAAAAGTTATCTGTGGAGTTGAAATGAGAACTTGAAATGTGTCTTTGGGCACAAAATGCTTCTTGTATCCTTTTCATGTTTAGGCGCTACAAAATATGCAGCCATTTTTCGAATTGTGTGTTATCTACCTAACTTCCGCAGTTTGCAGTTTATGCACCAGTCAGGCAGAGCCCTTAGCCCCTTGTTGCTAGATTATGTTTGCCGTGGGTGTGATGGGATGGTGGCCGTAACAAACGTGTAGTGGTGGGTGGGTACAGGCTCGCAAGCAGGGCTCNTTGCCGTGGGTGTGATGGGATGGTGGCCGTAACAAACGTGTAGTGGTGGGTGGGTACAGGCTCGCAAGCAGGGCTCCCAGTCGGGGCAGATCTCGTCTCAGCCTCGCTACTGCACCCGGTGGAGGCATAAGCAGCGGACAGCCGGAAAGCCCAGCGTGCGAGGCGATGCCGCGCACGCGCAGTCTGCCGGCAGGGCAGGTGCCTCAGGTGACGTCGCTCCCTGGACCTCTGCTTCTGGTCAGCTGTTCCACGCAGACACGTACCGCCAGGTGCTAGAGGAAAGTCGCGACAGGAATGGATGTACGTGCAACATTGCTGGTTAGTGCAGCAAGTACGGCCGGCAGATAGTTTAAATAACTACTTCATAAAACAACAGCTGTTTTAACCCAACAGTGAGGGTGTGATTTGATGGTTATTGTATTGGAATTATCTGATTGGTAAGATTGTTGGTTGTGGTTGATATATGCTATTCATGGTAAAGTGAGCACTTTTGAAAGACCACTTATTTGGAATAATAGTCAATAAATATAAAAGGACAAGAATTCAAGTACTCGCAGTGTAGTACTAGTTGACAGATGCAAAGGACAACGACACATTTTCCACGCGGTTGTGCGATAGTGACGTTTCGTTGGCTTAACCAGCTTCATCAGGTGGCAAGTGGTNCTTATTTGGAATAATAGTCAATAAATATAAAAGGACAAGAATTCAAGTACTCGCAGTGTAGTACTAGTTGACAGACGCAAAGGACGACGACACATTTTCCACGCGGTTGTGCGATAGTGACGTTTCGTTGGCTTAACCAGCTTCATCAGGTGGCAAGTGGTAGGACACTGCAGTATGGCGGAAGCCTCTAAAGGGCTCACTTTACCGTGAACAGCCTATACAAGACTAATACTGTATACAGTAAAATGTAGTTTTACAGAAAACATGCAGGGAACTTAATGTACAGTGATATAAATCATGTTCTGTATAGTGAAAAAATCTTTCGTGGTCCTTGTGTTCATGGATGTAGGCGCATGCGTACGTGANTAGGACACTGCAGTATGGCGGAAGCCTCTAAAGGGCTCACTTTACCGTGAACAGCCTATACAAGACTAATACTGTGTACAGTAAAATGTAGTTTTACAGAAAACATGCAGGGAACTTAATGTACAGTGATGTATAAATCATGTTCTGTATAGTGAAAAAATCTTTCGTGGTCCTTGTGTTCATGGATGTAGGCGCATGCGTACGTGAATACTGTGTCGGTTTTACAACTGTGTATTGGCTGTTTTCCGGATAATTGAGAATATTTGGAAACTCTCCCCAATTTCATCCTTCATTCCATTGTGCATACTTCATTAAATTAAAAATATAAAGTAGGCTATGAAAACGCTAGAAACATTCTTTTTTTTTTCTATCTTGCATGTTCTTACTCTTGAAAACAAACCTACTACAGTTGACCACTGATCTAAACAACATGCTCTTTAAAATTGTTAAACATTATGACCTAGAATCTTGGATTCTATACTGCTGTACTTGAAGTGATTCACCCAGTTTANCTTTAAAATTGTTAAACATTATGACCTAGAATCTTGGATTCTATACTGCTGTACTTGAAGTGATTCACCCAGTTTATGGAAGTTGAATTGATCATTCATCAGCTATATCACCTATTATATCGGCACACACACCTGCCATGCATTGTTGCAAGAAACATTGATACAAAAGATATTGCAGTTCTGAATGATCGACTCTTGTAAGTTGTTCTTTCCATACAAATTTCCCTACGACACAGTATCTTTGTTATTTCTTCCCTTTTTTCCCCCATTACAAATGCTTTCAAGAACTTAGGACATAGCCTATTCCAGTTTCACTTTTACCTGACCCACTTTGTTCACAATGCACTTTATTCATATCCTGGTATATTTCAAACTTTATAGCAATGTCTATGTCTACTTGAATTAGCCCACGTGATATGTCAGAACAGAAGCAGGGCACAACTAGAGACGTGTGCAGTGTTGCAACTTCACACAGTGTGCTGAACATATGTGCTGTGGAATTATAATTGTGTAGTTATTTCAAGTGTTTACCTCCATACTTTTTTTAAGTTAATGTAATGCATTACATATGTTATAAGATTCATGCTCATAATTATGTGTTTGAGTAAATAATTCAACCATTGTATCACAGTGGAATCTGTGGATTGTATCTTCTGAAGGACCAATTTAAAAAAAAATGACGCATGCAGACTGTTTTGTCGTGAAACATACAGGACTGGTTCAACTGTCGCTCGAACATAGTTTTTCAATTGGATGCTGGGTCCAAGATGCAAAACCGACTGGAACCGTGCACTCCGCACACAAGAAAACAAACCAACTACAATAACGTGGTGGACAAACTAAACACAAATATGACACCCAGGGCACAGATGCAATAGGCGGGAATCCAAACGAGGAAGTTGGAACACGCCACGGACAAAGAATGCACGTGGGCTTGCCCCTGGAACTTGTCCTAGTGGAAAAGTTTGTTGTGTTACAGTAGAAGCCCAATTGGGTATGGTGTGGCTTTGGGTGGCATGAAATTGAAAAATAAACAAGACAAATTACGTTAGTGAAAATGCTTTCTACACTGTAGCCGTTCTCCCTCGGTTACTCCACCCTCGAGGATCTGAAGGCCATTTCACCCAATAAAATATTTATTGAATTCAATTTATTGAAGTAAAAAATCATTTCATTTGCTATTCAATAAATTGCATTCAATAAGCTTTCAAGTCTCCACATGAACATTTATCGCAAACTTTTTGATGAAACCAGTTTAAAAAATACCAAAGGTAAATTTTTAGAAGGATCTACAATTTGTGCACGACATGAAAATAATCGGTTAAACTCCATATATTTTTCTTGGTTTTATTGTACATTGTTTTAAAAAAAATGTGTCCTTATTTTGTAAAACCTTTAAATGTTCACACAGATACCTGTAATTGTGAGATTACTTCCATTAAAACTGTCAGAAAAGCTATGATAAAGTGATTGACATTTTGGATTCAAGTAGTGTAGGTGATCTTTGTGACAGCTAGGTGAAGGAAAGCTGGGCCTCTTGGGTATAAGGACTCCNTTGGATTCAAGTAGTGTAGGTGATCTTTGTGACAGCTAGGTGAAGGAAAGCTGGGCCTCTTGGGTATAAGGACTCCTGCCAAGACTCCAAAAAAAATAATGGGTGGGAAGAAAGGGCACTTCAAAAATGAAACTTGCTACCGTGACAACTCTTCTACACTGTTCGGACGGGGAAACTTCTGTAAACTGAAGAAAATAAATTATTGAAATGGTAACGATGTATCAGTGTATAATGTTAAAAAATGGTGCATTATAAAATTGCCAGTGGGAGATTCTAATTGTCTGCTGTACGCGTAGCAATGGAATTCNATGTTAAAAAATGGTGCATTATAAAATTGCCAGTGGGAGATTCTAATTGTCTGCTGTACGCGTAGCAATGGAATTCTACTTTACATTAACCAATAGTATAGCTGTAAATGTAGTATAATTAATTGTATGGTGGTAATACCGTATCCACACAAAATAAATGCCACTACCCCCCTCCCCATTTTTTTTTAAATGAGCATTTCAGTAATAGTGTGTTATATTTGTGACCTAGGCCATTCTGTGTGGTACCAGAGTGATCAGAAGCTGTCAAGGTTGACACGTACTTGAGTACAGTCTCAGTACGAGATATGTAAACATAAGTTAGATGAGTCTGTACGCTACCCTTCCACTCCACGCCTGCTACAGTTATCTGCTTTGTTTCTGCCATGACGTGGCTGACTTGTCGCCAGGAGGGAAAAAGTTGCGCGTAAACACGCAACCAGGCAAGGGACTATTCTTATTGATAGAATCTGGTCCCAAATTTTTGCTAATACATAAACCATGTCTTAAAAAAGGCGGAGGGGGATATACAGAGTGCAAATACAGTAATATTTTTTTGTGCGGGTGTTTGGCAGTTAAGAGCTTCATCACAGCAAATGAGCGACATTTCCGACCACCTCAGATTATGTTGGAGCTTTGCCGTACTTGTAGAGGAATTGGCTTGCACGTGGCAATACAACTTGTGCGAGACAAGCTGTATGTTGTTGCAGAGAAAGTGGAAGCCAAGCAGAGTGCTTGCAGGGGGTACTCTGCAGACATCTCGTGCCAGGTGTGCCACGCTTACAACAAGTACTTCAACCCTCTGTCCCTGGATCGCAGGGTGCACTTCCCTCAGGTGAGTTCGCAGCACCNCACGCTTACAACAAGTACTTCAACCCTCTGTCCCTGGATCGCAGGGTGCACTTCCCTCAGGTGAGTTCGCAGCACCACTGTCGAGTATCTCTGTCGTTGTAAAAAGGAACTGCTTGCAGAAATAGTTTAAATTGTTCAGTTTATTTTGGGATGCCTGTATACATGAAGCTATTTTCTGTTTTGGAAGCCCATAAGCCAGGTAGGTGAGTGAGCGAAGATATTTGGGCGGCTCTAACGTCGAGGCCTTGAGAGCCGATGAGGGTGAAGCAAGCAGGTGAGTGTGGAACAGCACCGGAATGCAAGGGAGGAACCCGCCAACCACCGGCATCGTCCAGCACAATTCCCACATGCGAAAATCCTGGGGGCGACCCTGCCGGGAATCCAACCCAAACCGGGTTGATGGGAGCAGAGTAGTCTAACCACTACACCACCACGGCCCCAAAAGAGCCAAGTAGGGAAAAGGGTGGAACTCTTAGTGTGCCTACACCACTACGTCCACATCATTGAACGATTATTCAAGCTTTCCATCATGCAGCATTTACTACAAGACTTGAAAAAGTGATGTACAGTTAAATTGTATGCCGGGAGTAGGCTGCTAGGCTAGTAATGACATTTTTAAAAGGACAAGTGCTCGTAGGATGGTACTTGGTGCGCACACACACACACACACACTCTCTCTCTCTCTCTCTCTCTCTCTCTCTCTCTCTCTCTCTCTCTCTCTCTTTAGTGTGCCACCATTCACTGCGTGAAGAAGCTTGGCACGGTTAGCAAACCGTCGCAGTCACGCATCCGCGTGGAAACTGTGTTTATCCGCGAGTGTGGTCTGCAAGTACTTTTGTTTTCTGTCTTCTTCTTAAAACTCCAATTGTATTGCAGTAATATTTGTACAAAGTTATTAACATCTCTTTCACTTTAACGTACAATATTCAATTCCCGCCCAAAGATTCCATTTGAACACTCAAAATTTTTTAACTTTCAGTACGAGGTGATTATTTTACCCTAGGTTTTACAGAATGGCATTAATTAACTGTTCGTATGCAGTTTTCACAGAAAGATATTGGTTTTTTTAAAAACCATTTCTGGTTTTTTTTAAAACCATTTCCAACTGAAATCTGGTTTTGTTTAGCAAAATTACATGTAAAAAACCATGCTGTCATGTTTGGTGAATTTTTACGTATACACTTCAAACATTTGTTTCTTGCTGTTGACTTGCAATGCCATCTATCCACCTGTGTCAACTTGGATCGGTGGTGACGTGCATCATCTTGAATTATTTTGTACATCAAAACTTGAGTGCATAAAATGGTAGCAGTATGCGTGTTTTGATCCCACATTTCATAACATACAGTAGACTTTACGGGAACGACTTTGTAAAATTACTACCCTCGTAAAAAATAGAGACGGAACAGTTTTGACCCGTAAACAATCTATAAATTGCAT